>JAKTPZ010000273.1:0-45206 GCA_030579215.1 Maudiozyma pseudohumilis
TTACAGTACTTGTACAACTCACAACCCATCCAGAAAGCCACGGTGAAGGCAATAGCCAGACCCCATTCGTAACCAATAGGTCTGTGTAGGAACACCTTGTCATTGATAACAGGGATATAGACGACTGGGAAGGCAGAGGCAAAACCGAACATGATAGACCAGAATAGGAACTTGTTACTCCAGATATCTCTGAAGAACTGTCTGACTGGCTCATCGGTCTCTGGCTTCATTCTGAAGAATGATCTGCGCATGTCAACTACCTCCCAAGCCAGGATCAGTGCACACCAGGTCATAGTGGCGAAGGCACCAGAACGGGCCTTGTAGACTGGCTGGCAGACTGGACTGTACTTGTTGTTACAATTCTGACCTAGCTCACCATGGTCCTTACCGTAGATGATCGATGTGAATGTAGACATACAGGCACCGGCCATCATGAAACCGTAGATGAACATGTCGGTAATAACCTCCCAGGTAAAGATACCGGCGTGGGAGTCGTTAGGTGGTCTCTCCATTAGATCTGGAGCAGCCAGCTCTAGACCTAGACCCATGGCTGGGAAACAGGAGGTAACAACAATGACCCATAGAACTTCAACAGGAGATAGAGGGAAAACAGATCTGTGCTCACTGTCGATGAAAACCAGACCGATGATCAGGTACAGAGCCTGGGCAACGTTCTCAGCAAGAAGCTGCAAGACGAACTTTTGAATATTGTCACTCATTCTTCTACCTTCTTCAACAGCGTTTAGAATAGAAGCAAAGTTGTCGTCTCTCAGAACAATATCGGAAGCCTCCTTAGCGACATCCGAACCATTGATACCCATAGCAATACCGACGTTGGCCATCTTTAGAGATGGAGAGTCGTTGACACCGTCACCAGTCATTGCACAGAACTTGTCTCTGCGGTGCAAAGCCTCAATCATTCTGACCTTGGTCTGTGGAGAACAACGCGCAATAACCAATGGTAGAACTGGTAGTTTGTCAATCTCGTCCTCAGATAAGTCATCGAACTGAGTACCAGTCATAACCATGATGTCAATAACATCCTTTGGATAGTGGTACAGGTTAGTAGGTAGAATACCGACTTCCTGAGCAATAGCCTTGGCAGTACCTGGGAAATCACCGGTTAGCATACGGACATTAATACCAGCCTGGTGGAACTTCTTGACAGCTCCAGCAGTTTCCTGTCTTGGAGGATCGTAGATACCAATCAGACCAGAAAAGATCAGGTCATTTTCGACAAATTCTCTGTTGGTGGTTAGCTTAGTGTTCAGTTCTGGAGTAATTTCCGCATCAGCGTATGACTTGGATGCAAAAGCCAGAACTCTCAGACCTTCGGCGGATAGTGTGTTGACGTTCTTCTGGATGAACTCCCTGTCAGTCTCAGTTAGCTGGAGTAGGGTGTCCTGGTCCTGGCCGTACCAGTACTTACAGTTCTTTAGGACACTCTCAAAGGCACCCTTGGCGAAGATCTCAGTTGTGTTGTTTCTCTCGTCGTGGTAGACAGCAGACATTCTCTTGATAGTGGAGTCAAATGGGAACTCAGCAAGGTGCTTAAAGTCAGCGCCCTCACTGTTAATCTTCTCATCATCGCCAGAGTCGGAAGAGTCGTCGCTCTCACCGTTGGGGATACTCTCGCCAGTGAGAACAGATCTTGGCAGGTCCATTCTGGAGGCGAATACCTGGATAGCAATCTCAGTAGGGTCACCGTGGACAGTCCACTTCTTCTCGTTGTTCAAGAAGACCTTGGCAATATTAGCAAGGGTGGCAGTCTCCAGCCATTTAGTGAATAGTCTTGAATCTAGCTTTGGTGGAAGTGTGCCCTTCAGGTAGTTGTGCTTGAAGTCCTGGGAGATACCGACATCCTCATCCTCCTCATTCTTAAACTCGTAAGGAGAAAGTCTTGGGATCAGATTAGTGTTACCGACGGTTGGGTTGAATGGCTCATTGGAGTCAGTCACTGTGATGGTACCAAAGTTTGGCACCCAGACCTGTCTGGCAATCATCTTACCCTGGGTCAGAGTACCTGTCTTGTCAGAGCAGATGTCGTTGACAGAGCCCAGAGCCTCAAGAGAGTCCAGTCTTCTGATGATAACGTTACGGGAAGCCATAACGGAGGCACCAACGGACATGGTGATAGTCAGGACGACCACAAGGGAAGATGGAATCATGGATAGGGCGACACAGATAGCGTAGATAGCGACACCCTTGTCGACATCAAACTTCTGAGAAGCCATCACAACGATGGCAAAGATAACAGCGACGAAGAACAGGAGGACAGCTAATTTGGACAGTTTTCTGTGCAGTGGGGTACCAACGGTGGTACCTAGGAAAGCACCGCATGACTGCTTGATAGTGACCCAGGCGTTCTTCCAGAAGGACCACTCAGGGTTTCTGGAGATTAGTCCTTCTTCGGTGGTCAGTGACTTGGCGATCTTACCGATCTCTGTGTTAAGACCGGTCTTGATAACGATACCGATGGCTCTACCCTTGACCACACTGGATGAAGAGTAGGCTAAGTTGATACGGTCACCGACTGGAGTGTGCTCATCCTTTGGGAAGACCAGGTCGCATTCCTTGGAAACAGGTAGGGCTTCACCAGTTAGCAGAGCCTCGTCAGTCTCAAAGTTCTGCATGGAAATCAGACGCAGATCAGCAGGGATTGTGTCACCCACTTTGACGGAGACGACATCACCTGGAACAACTTCCTTGGAAGAGATAATCTCACTGTTACCGTTTCTGATAACGTGAGCGTTTGGAGAACTCAACTGCTTCAAGGAATTCATGGTCTTGGAGGCCTTGTACTCCTGCACGAGGCCGATGACAACGTTGACACCGACGACGAATGTAATAACACCACCGGTGATCCAGTCATGGATGGCGAAGGAGATGATCATGGAAATGAACAAAACCAGAATCATAGCATTACAAAGCTGGTGGATAATCATAGCCTTGTAGTCGATCTTGGAGTCGTCACCGAGACTGTTCTCGCCAACCTCCTTAAGGCGCTGGGCGGCGACATCGGCGCCCAGACCGTTTGCCTCGTTCGTGTGGAAGAACTTCAGCGTTTCATCTTTGGACAGGGTGTGGAAATCAGAGAACTCATTGTCAAAGGAACTCATAATAGGTGCAAGTCTTTTAAAGAGAGAAAAGAAAAGTGTGGGTGTGTTATCTCTATTTCTTTATTCGCTTGCAACGGGTAAGTGTATATCCGGAGGAAAAAGAAAAGGAGCAAAAGAAAAAGTATTTGCTTGTATGTGAGGTAAAAACGAGTATGTATTTATTAAACTGCGGTTTCGGAAAACGAGAATATATAGCTTAATAAAGACAATACAATGAGTTGGGTGTGGTTTGTTGTGTATTAATGTAATGTACAACAATCCAGAATGTAATAACAGTCTCTTGAACGTGGCCAAAAAAAAAAAATAAAGAGAGAAAGGAAAACGAATAAACACCCACCCATCCTCCCCTTATATATATATATATATGTATGTATGAACTCGAATGTGCTCGACTCTATCTATCTATAACGATTGCATCGCGTACATAATGCAAAAAAAAGAAAATTTGCCACACCCTGCACGCATCCGCGGAACAAAACACGCGCCGCTCGGATATTGCGTAGTTGTGACCGGCACCTTAAACACGGCCAGTATAATCATGTAGCTGCTTTGCATCAGCGACCAGGGCTGCAGGAGGAATCCGATGCGCCGAGGCTATAATGTGACTGCACAGAATGTGGTGGAGAGGTAGATAACATAATGGCACTGCCTGCGCCCCCTTCTGTGACAATGGGGGTCCCGTGACCTCAGACACTACAAAAAAGACCCCTCACCGCCCACTGCGCTAGTTTCTGTGTGCCCTCCAGCATATAACTTCCCGATACGGCAAGTTGATGGGCGGGGCGCAGGCCCGCCCCGACATTTGTGCGGGCTCTTCTCTGTCCAGTGCCTCTTGGTCGGAGACACCGCGGTATCGCCGTGGAGAATCCATATATCACTAGTGACGGTATGAGGGGAGGGGCGGCGTGGGAAGATGCGGGATGGACTGTGCGGCTGCGCAGTAGGAAACCCCGAGGATTCTCCACCATTCCATTCTCCCATCTCTTTAGCCCCACAGATGGTTGTTATCTCTTCCTGCGGAGATCCTTCCTTTGTTCGCATGGGGTGGCGGTGCAAGGCGCATGGGGGTGGTAGCCACGTGGGTGGGGGCTTCCTGATTATTTTGCACGGCAACACCCGTACACGCGGCATCCAGCATGCTTGGCGAATGAGGGGCCGGTCGATTACTCATTGGGCGTTTGAAGAGCAGCTCTGCGCGGTTGCCATGTGGTAGGGAGGTTTGACTAGCAGCGGAATGTATGGTGACCGGCGATAACTGGGTGTATTCCCAATTCTCCGTTTGTTTAAGGGGATCCACATTGTGCGGGTGTGTAGATAAGGATTAGGCGGGTGTAGTGCTTGCCGATAAGAATCTGCAAGGCGATAAGTGCGGTTCGCACGGCGTTTACCGCACGTTAATAAGGGAAGATCGGCGGCGCTGTGCCGCACGGCCGGTTTTTATTATTATTATTATTTTTATTATTTATTTTTAGGTAGGGGAGGGCTATGTGAACCCGCACGGCGTAGCTAAAGCAGGTGATATGTTGGAGAACTGTTTGGTAGATGGCTAGGAGATAAAGCGGAGTTACAACGTGGGACCTTGTGTCTTGAGGGTGTGGAATATACTGGAAGGAGTGACTTTTACGGGCTTTGGAAATTGACTGTTGGCGCTTGTGAACTGTCTGAGTGTACGCTTTGCGTAGAGTAACTTGGTACAGGTACAATATACCATATTGGTACAGGTACAATATACCATATTGGTACAGGTACAATATACCATATTGGTACAGGTACTGACACGTATGGCCTACTTATGGTGTAACACAGTTGTTTTCTCTGGTTGCGGGAGCGAATTTAATGCTTTGACGCCCAAGAAGGCTTTACCCGCCCATCAGTGGTATCACGTGATCTCTATTCACGTGACCTTGAAATCATTATAATTATCGCGAAGTACGATACATCCAATGATCTCTTTTCGGCCGAGGAAGGAAGGTTGGAACCGGGACTTGTTACGCAGGGGACTGCACAGCAAGTAATACAGAGACCGTGAATAGGGTGTGGTAGTACACAGACACTTGATAACAAGCTGTAATGTACACTAAGCAAATATATATAGCTTATTCTCAAACTTATTTACACTTCTGTGTAGTACCCAAAGCAACATATCAGCGTGTCCACCAAACAACATGTTGTCGAAGGCCTGTGCAAGAACCATAGGATTAAGAGCGGTCGCTAGACCTGGTATGTACAGCGCAGCTAGACTGCAATCGACTGCTGCCAGCACTCCTGCATCTACCCCCACTCCACAATTATACCCAGATACCACACCTAAGGAGGATGTTGCTGGGGAGAAGCCTATACTCAAGAGTCTCGAGGCTATATACCAGCCACCAATGCGCATTCCTGTCGAGCACGGCCACCTGGTGGCTGATATTCAACTGCGCTCTTTCGAGCACCAGAACCTTGAGTTCTTTGCCAACTTTGTCCAGCGTGCTGCTTTCTACCTGGGCGTGCCCATGACGGGACCTAAGCCACTGCCTACGAGGCGTGAGCGCTGGACCGTCATTCGGTCGCCTTTCGTGCATGCCAAGTCGAAGGAGAATTTCGAGAGACACACACATAAGAGACTGCTGCGTGTCTGGGATACTAATCCTGAGGTCCTGGAGCTACTGGTCGCTTATATCAAGAAGCACTCCATGGCTGGTATCGGTATGAAATGTAACGTTTTCAAACGCGAACCTATTACGATTGACTTCGACAAGAACGAGGACTTGGCTTCGGACCTGACCAACTTCGAGCCAAATACGGGAGACGATGTGGTTAATGCAAAGGTACTTGAGCTGCTCAGGAGCCCAGAGTTCAAAAAATAGGACATTTGAACACACATCAGTACATATATATATATATCCTCATGTAAATACCATGCCAAATGTGGATAGGGGAAGTTCTCAATCTTTTCCTATTCCTCTATGTACATCCCTACATATACAGGAAATAAATAAACATATTCACGAGAAGGTTGATCGCGTATCCCAACCTCAATATCTCTGATTATGGCAATGTACAAGCTTAAGGACCCAGTCCTTGGTTGTGGTTCACTTTCCAATGTACTCTCCCACTCATCTATAGAAAATAGGCAAGAACGCCTTATTCAAAACTCCAAGAATGTTGTTTATTACATATACGCTTACCATTTAACAAGACAAATGCCAGTTTATAAAATAACAGATCAGGGTTAAAAAGCTATGTCAAAGTAATTTTTCCACCTATAGGTTTCGGTTGAAGAAATTCATGTTGTTGTTGTAATTTTTTATCATCATATAAATGTTATTTTAAACCGGCATTTTTATTCCATCTTCAAGGAAGAAGAGCCCAAAAGATGCTAAATAAATGCCGAGTATAATCGCCTGACTATACAGCAACTTTCCATCTAGCATCTTAGCCTCTTACACTTCACTCGTTGAGGATATTTCTCTTCCCAACTGTAAGGAAAAACATCTCTTAAAAGAAATGAACATACCATCCCTTGTAAAAGCTGCCGATTTTTATAGTTTTTTTCGAGCGGCCGGCAATCTGAAAATTTTTTCGTGTTCTGACAGCAATATCCATGCACCCATACACCATACATATAGTAAATTTATGTAGGGCTCCCATGAGTGTCCTGCAAAATAAAACCCTTCACATAAATAAAAAAACATCAATGTTCATTACGAAGAATATATAGCTTTATACAGATTGATTGCTCACTAATACAGCATTTGATTTGTTATCTTAATCCCTCTCAAAAAAAAGAATAGTAGTATGTTAAAGAAAAAGGAGTGATCGGTCATTAAAGTCATCATTTCATCATGTATCTTTACGTGAGTACTTTTTACACTGCTACAATTGGGGTCGTCTGGGGATTACTGTAGTTCATTCCGGATGTACTATTCGCCTGCGAGATCCCTTTCCGAGAACGACTCAATTGTGCATCATATCTATGTATTTTAGTTTTCAAGTGTAGCGCTATTGTTCTTGAAGTGTGTGCGGTAGTGTTGCAGACAATTGTCCTGTCTGCTGAATCTCTGCTTACAATTGTTGTAAGGACAAGCATGATTCTTCTCACCAGTGTGGATTCGGTTATGTCTGGCCAAGTGACCGGAGGTCGTAAAACCCTTGGGGCATACTGAGCAGCGGTACTTGCGTCTCTCCTCCAGGGTATCCTTTAGGTCTACTGGGTCAACCAGAGAGACACTTTTGCTCTTACCCTTCTTAGAATTAGACCTTCTTCTGTTGGTCACGATTCCTTTCATTGGTGGAGTGTCCATGGAAGTTCTTGGAATCGACATATCCTGCATTTGGGTGCCATAGTGTATCTGATTCGAGAACTTATCGCCCAGCGATGTCGACGATACTTGGCTGATTGGTGTTGCCGAGGTTATGAAATTAAATGGCGTCGATGAGCGGCTTGAGGTAGAGCTACTGACAATTGACGAAGTGGTCTGAGGCAACACCGATACGTTCTTGTTTACCTTTCCCAGAGAACCAAGGGAGATCGACTGACTCTTGCGATTGACTGGAAGTTGACTGGTACCTGAAGTAAGGCCATTGAGGATCAAGCTGTTGATGTTTTCTCTGTACTTGAACGCGTTTCTGTCCAGTAGCTTTAGCGAATCTCCATCCAAAATTTTCGAAAGATCAGGCACTGGAAGCAGTGTCTCGCACTTCATCTGGTCAGCATCGTTGGACTGGTCCACCTTAACTACATGGCTGCCATTCTTAACTGTCATTACAGGACTGCTGTCAGTGTCGATGTAAGGAGAAACGAGGGAGCTGATGGACGTACTTCTTGAAGGTTCGTTATCAATAGTCTCGCCAAATGGCACTACGGAGACCTGTCCGTAGTATGACACGTTTGACTTTAGTGGTGCGGGAAAACTAGCTGCCTGCATATTCTGAGCGAAATTAGTTGACATGATTAAAGTAGTTTATGCTAAGATTTGATCTGTCAATTCAAAATAGAAAAAAAAGGAATGTCTGAATTTATTTCTAGAGAGCGCTAAAAGAGAACTGAATCAATCAAAGCTGTGTGTTGTTTAATTACCAGAATTAAACTTCTAGATGCGAAGGTGTATTTTATGGAACTGATGGGTTAGAAGATAGCTAGTAAAAATGAGGTCGTCGCCAAATCCTGTCTGGTTCTGAAGAAAAGCTATGTGTAAACTCTGTCAGTTGGTGATAAACGCGAATACAATATGCAGATAGTATACTTACGTATTTTAACTAAAATAAGAAAAAAATAATATCAGACACAAAAGACAATAACGACAGCTGCATAAAGGACAATGACACTCCGTAATGGCAAAGTACAACTTTTTAGGGAATATCCATCCTCTTATATATGATTAGAGGGGGTTGGGAGGTTAGTAGAGGATATTAGGAAAAAAACTACCCAGGTGCCAAAGGAGAGAGAGCCCACTGCACCACCTGCCTACAAAACAGTGAAAAGGAAAAAGGGTACGGCAAAAACCCTGCAAAGAACGGGCGTGTAAAATCGTAGTGGGGGAGGGAGGAAGGGAGGGGGGGAGGGAGCCCAGAAATCCGCACTCATCCACAGCAAACACCTGGACAAAGTAAAATGGACCCAGGTCAAAAGAAGAAAAAAAGGGCACAGATAGAGAGTGGCAAGTGGAGATGGCAGGATACGGACACATCGAGGCCGAGGGCAGAGAAACTCTCGCACCATCCGTGGCGTAAAGATCGTCGTATGAGGCGGGGTGAAGCAGAATGCACCGCTGTACGGTGTCTATGTGGATGAGATGCACATGGCAAGGCCCTCGGTGCCGCACAATACTACACCCCACTGAGAACAAGTCCCTCTGACCCGTTCCCTTTTGGCCCCGTTTCGTTATCGTGCCGGTGCAATACCCCTGCGGCCAAAACACAGGGGCCTTCCTCCTGTTGAAAGGCCGGCATACGAACAACCGATAGGGCAGACAAGAAAAAAAAAAGAACTGAAAAGGAATCGATGTCGCAGACGAAAATGCGCAGGGCCAGACAAGAAGACGGAGAACGGGCAGGGAGGGACCGGAAACAAACAATAGTGGCATATACTTGTGCGTTTCAATGACAACGATGCAGTGCATCCCACATACCTACATCAACTAAGGTTTTACTAAGAAGTGAATGGAGAGGACAAGGGGAACGCGCTACTTACCATTGAGGGATCAGAGTATTTGCGTAGCTTGGGCAACATGTCGTAGTGGATAGTACATTGCTTTAAGGCCACAATTTGAAAAAGGTCATGGGTATATTTTGTCCAGAGACACAGCTGAAGGACCAAACCACCGTGCATGAAAGAGTAGTGGCAGTGGTGGTAGTAGTAGTAGTAGCAGTAGTAGTAGTGGCAGCAGCAGCAGCAGCAGCAGCAATAGCAATTTGAACAAAGATGTATTGGAGAACAAAAGAAGAAAGGAGGCCTGACCGAATGGAAAGCAAACCAGCAGAAATATTCAGCAAATAAAACAGCGGAGGAAGAGAGGTCACTGTGGTACATTAGTGAGGCGGGTCCTGTCTCAACACAGTAACTAACGTGGGGGAGTTCGATGCGTTTTTGAATGAGGGAGGGACCCAAGCAGGGTATTCTAAGGGAAGCGAAAGCAACCCAACGTAATCAGTTGTAGTCCCTTCCTTTCAATGCACCCGACCATTAGAACCGTGCACCATGCAAAAAACACCAACGCACCCCTCCATCTCCTACTGCTGCATGTGTAACAAACCTACGAAGGAATCCAGCGCAGAATTGAACGCGGGGCGGGGCACGCGAGAGAGACAGAGAGAGCACAAGAGAACGGGAAAAAAAAGGGGGCGAAACGCGGGTGGCCAAAGTAGCGAAAGCCACCAAAATTCGGAGCAAATCGGTAATTCAATACCCGTGTCCCTCCTGCAGTGCCTGACCTACCCTTTCTCCCCATTTGAAAGAAGGGCGCAAATGTTTAATTTTTTTTGAAGTATTATTATCTACTAGTAGTTAAGAGGTTGGTCGATATTGGACGGCTATCCCATTGATAATAGATTGGATTGTTGTGCGAGCCACCCTCTTCTTTTTTCATCGTATGTCCCACATTGTACCAGGCTGGGAGCACACATGGTCGGGTATACTACTTGGGGTAATTTTCACCGACAAAAGAACTCGTACGAATATACGCCCCGCAGGACCCCCCTGTATAATCTCGAAGCACAGGAGAGACCGGTCAGCAATGACACCTAGATTAGATTTTCTACGGGATTTATAAGCTTTACTAACCTCTGCGGTGATCACTGTGCCCTCGGCAGTCTGCGGTGTTCCCCCATTGGGAATTTTTTTCTCTCCCTTTGGCTTCCCCCCATCTGGCGTGGGTGAGAACGAGAGGGGCTTTATTTTTTCCCCCCTTGTGTGCTGCAGGTGTTTCTGTGGGGCGGACCCTCCAATTTTGCTCCAAGGGCAGCATAGAATGGAGCGCTGCGGTTCCTGACAGGAACGCTGGAGCTGCTGGCTAACGTGCGTGGACCATCCCGCCCGCGTATTGTTTCAGGGTGAAGCTATTGTTTATGTCTGGTGTAATGAGGGTTTACAGGGAAATAATTGTGGTAGAGGGGTAGGGCTGCAGGATGGGTTTTGCTCTGCATTGCTTTGTTTTCGATGCATTGATGCTAGTAATACAAGATGACATACAAATATTACAAAGGATAGAGGGTGATGAGTGTATACCACAGTTTTTGGAAATGGTACACTGTGTAAGAATATCCGAACTATGTATACATCCTCCAGTTTAGCGCCGTCTTGCTATTGGATATACCCGGGAATCCCTCACAGTGCCCAGCTTCACAACCCTTCACAACGCGTATTGTCCAGCCCCAAACAATAGTAGGGTTTCGATAAGAAAACACGGTTCTAAGCAAGGTTTATCTCTGGTATTAATGCGGGCCTGGACACCCACCCCAACCTGAGGGCCTAAGATGAGACCGGGCTGTACGGGGGGTGGGGGGTTGAGCGGACACAGGTCAGGGAAATTTGAACAGCGCGCCCCCCTGAAAACCACGCAGGGAAACATTGTTACCGTTTCTTTTGAGAGAAAAAGCGTGGGCGTGTAAACAATAAGGAAAACTCAACAGCTCTGCGTGCCTAGACTAACCCGCACCGCCGCCGCACACAGCGCCATTGCCGGTCCGAGCAGTGTTGTTGACAGCCTCTCCGGGTCTCAATAGCAGCCGAGCACTTGTGCAGGGGTCTATCTGTGCCCCATATTATTATTACCGTAATAGGGTACAGCTGCTGCGGGGCAGATAAAATACCGTAGGACAAGAATTGACTGGCTGCATGTTTTTCGTATTCATTATCCTATTTATCGTGCTGCACTTTCTTTTAGTGTTCTTTGTTTTTCGTGTTTTTGGTCCTGCGCCACTATTACGACAACTGCTTGATGGCTGCACGCGACTTTTCAGACGTCACCCCGGAAGGGATGGTCTGGGCGGGCCAGATGGACCCGGTCGGGGGATTTGCCTCCGGGATGTGTGTGGAGGTGTCCCCCTTGGGCGAAATACAGTCAATGTGTCACTTAGTAGCACCCGTGGAACTAACTGGCAAGAGGGCAGGCGAATCTAGACCGCTGGTTCACGAGACGGTCGCGGGCTTGAATTTTCTACACAGAAGGGCCCGTACTTTTTCACCATGGATCATTGCTGCGCGGGTCTTTTTATTGCAAGAGGATACAGACTATTGATGGTCGGGGTTAGTATGTCTCAGCCTACGACCAGGAAGTCTTGAATTCCAATGAAATAGAATACTATAGAAGAAAAAAAACTGAGACGGTTCGGTGTGCATGTGCTTTTTTTGATGGCCAATAAGAAGGGGGTGGGGGGTTGGACCGAGAGTCATTGATAAGGATTGGCCATCCCGCAAATTATCGTTGACCAATTTTGCTGCAAACAAGGGGTGTTTGTGTGTGCAAATGGCTGTATGGGGGATATACACCAAGAGGTCTTGGTAGCATAGACTGCCCGAAGACTTGAATTTTGTTTTTGCTTGGTGGACGATTGAAGGCAGCTGACTATTCCGACTCGTGCGGCGCGCTGTTGCGAATATACATTGTTATTTCCTGCCGGGAGTGCAAAAGTATCACGCGATTTTTACAGCCACATGTTTTTTTCTGGAGGTGTTGGTGAAGAGTGTTTATACAAGTAACCTGTCAGGACTAATACAATATTATTGTAGTTGGGTTTTAGGCGTGTGACCCCAACTGAGGTCTTGAGAGGGGTGTATTTCCGCGGGTGGTACCATTTTAGACTGTACCAACTGCGTTCGCCGGTGTGTAATGTCGTACTAAAGCTGCTAGGCGCAACTGTGCATATTACACTGGGCGCAAACGCTGCGTGCCATTATACATGTTGTAGGGGAGATTGTTGCCTGTATAAACACCACGTACAAAAGTACGTGTTGCAGAGGAGCGTTGTAGCTTTGCATAAACATAACACGTACCCCTTGTTTTGACCAATTTCTCCATTATTTAGTAGAAAGCCGTGTGGGGTGTACCCCACAAGGCTGGCAAGTCTCCAAAATATGGATACTGCCCCAGAGGGTCACCTTAGACCCACACTAATGCAGCGTATGGCTTACGAATGAACAGCACACCGAGCAACATGTCCGCGGAACATAGTACGGCGTAGCCTGTTCCCGTGGAAAGTGGCGCGATTTGCACTAATATCCTGCGCTAGTTATACAGGGGACAGCACAGTAACACAAGGAAACATTTTGCCTCCGACACTCCACAGCGCACACACACACTGTAGGATCAAGACCAGGACGAATTGGAGAATTTGTTGTGCAGCCCAAACAGTAATAATAGACACAGAGGTAAACAATTTATTTTCCTACAGCTCCCCTATGATGAATGTGTTGTCTCCACCTACTACACTCTTTCCTTCCCAGTCACGTCATTCGCAACAAGGTACAACCACCTCCCAAAGGACTCGGCTGCATAACATTGTCCAAGGACGGAATTGTTACTGTCCTGCTTTTTTTTATTTGACACCGACATGATCCCGTTCATGTGATTTTCGGACCGAATATATGGTTGTACGTTGCTAAAATTCAAAAGTGTGGCCCACACGGCATTATGGTACATCAACGCGCACATGTACCACCGCCCATATATTGCCGCCACTACGTAGACAGATAGTAGAGGACGTACTTGTGCACGCATTAAACACCTACACATTTTCTACCATTTGCTAGTGAGCGTTGCTACAACTAGTAAAATAAGAAATACTTTTTCAGTAAAAACCAAAGTGGCCAAACAAGAAGCACGATTGGAGTAAAACTAACGTAGCAACGGTAGCCTACACTATTTTTCCAGTGGGTTGCTACGTTAACAAAAAAAAGGGGTGAGTGTTAGGGGTGTTCTTGGTTAGGATGTGTGGGTGTTGGTAAGTAACCCCTGACAACCGCGCGTTGGCAGATTACAGGCTGTTGTTACTTTCCGCGGGTGGGGGTTCTCCCTACAGCACTTTCACTGGATTCCTCATGTTCTAGAAGGAATGTGGGATGTACCAAATCATTAGCTGGGCAGGTACAGATTTCACCATCTACTGCTGTATAACTCCCTTTCCCATTGCAGAGATGTAGAAAGCCATATTCGGGTTTAGGATGAATCGAATGTATTGCATGTACGTTTCTTTTCAACGATGGAGTTGTGGAAAAACCCATACACTCTCAAAACCAACCAGACTGCTTTCAATTGGCCATAATATATACACAGACACGCTCATATCACACGATGCATCCCTTAACGGGTTATTGCGTGACAATATAATATCCCGATGGTCATCGGTTCGTATGTTCGTATACTCAGGCCAATAAACGACAGCTCGTTCTTCACTCTTGAAAGACGAACAATAGACCGTTAGAATGGCCCAGAATAGGCACCATTCCATCCTTTTACGCCACGACCGTCCGTGCTCGCGAGAACAGACTCCAGGTCGCATCAAAACAACAAAAAAGAAAAAAAAATGCCCCAGACGTCGACCCAAAATGTCGCTGGACAACCTGTAGAAAGCAAATAGAGAGAAAGGTGCGCACATCTGATAAATATAATGAAAAAAAAATAAAAGCCCTCTTTGTTTTTAGCTATCGCTTGCCTGGACGGCAAACACTTGCCCCCTCTCAGACCTTATCTTCGCCGGTTACAAGCCACAGATCAGCGGCAAAAGCGTGATGTGCGCCCTAGTCCTTTTGCAGGCACCACGTCTCGTATGAGTCCCTTGACCTATCGACAATACACAGGGGGTTTGCTTGTACGGGTATAACTGTGCCGGCTTCCTCTAAACTGCTCCACCATCCACTCCCCTCCCCCCACTTCAGGGGCGGGGCCTCGCGGGATACCACTGAGAAGCCCGTGCGGCACATCCAGTGTAAGGTAAAGTTGAAAATACGGGAGAGGTTAGACAGAAAACGCGGGAGATAGAAAATACAGGAGAGGAAAGAGAGAGAAAAGCAGGAGAGACTGAATAAAATAGTACGGAAGATGCAAGAGAAAACACGCAGGAGGAAGGCTAGGCTGGAGGCTTTATAAACGAGGGAACGAGACATCCTGCTGCAGACAATAGGGGTACACAGAGGGCAGTTAAGGTAGAGACCGGAAAGGACTGTTGCCGTGGGTCCGCGGACCGAGTTGGCAGTGTAGAGCGCACCGCAGTAAGCCTTGAGTTAGAGGACCGCCTTCTTCCCGGGGAGCTCTCTCGTGGGGAGGCACAGGAGGGAAGTAAGAGAAGTACGAGCACCATGCCGCGCTGTACTGCACTTACTCTCCGGAGAGTAGTAGTTTGCTGTATAATCCCTGCGTACTCTCCTGCAATTGGCTACCTGGGCGCGGATCAACAGTGTATAAGCCCTGGGTTAGTTGTACTTGCCCGAGACTTTCCGTGGGATGAACAGTTCCAGGCCTTTTTTCGTAGTGTGAAATGGGGCAGAGTGTCTGTCTTGCCTCTGCCTACCTTGTTTCACTCAACGAAAAAAAAAAAGATAAAGGAATACAAACAAAAAAATACATGTAAAACATATACAATACCGTGGCGGGTTAGAGAGCATACGAATAATATGCATAAGTATGTATGCAACCGGCATCCCAAAAACGGATTTGTTTGTTCACAGCTGAGATTGTACTGCTGTGTTTCTGTGTTGTGACATGGAAGAGCAACCAACCATTACCTACTCCACGACCGACTGAGCGGAATTCCAAACACATTACGTTTAGAGTTCCTTAGCGTATCGCGCTGCCTTCATATCTCGCAGAGAGTGTGCCTCTTGCCATATTCTATACGCCCTCTTTCACTCTATCCCTAACAGTCTGCCCCCGGCGAAATACGAGTCGCAGCAGCACAGTATGTGCCTACCTATACTACAACAAGAAGTCAGGCGGCAGTCTCCTCCTCCCCTTTTCTCTCTAGTACTCAATTACTTCGTATCATGGTAGGAACCGAAGAACAATTGACTAGCGACGGGGGTCTTGTCTTTCCTCCCTTTCGAAACATGGTAATACATAATCTATAAAAAGGGAAGGCAATATCACCTTTGACAGGGTGAAAAATTTACATAATCCTTTTTTCACAGTTTTTCATTTGTCGCGTCTCGAGAAAGTTTTTTTCCCTTTTTTTCTTGTTCTTGTTGGTCTCTCCCCTTCCTTTTTTTTCCACCAGTTATAAAAGAATAGCGTAGCCCCTCAATTGTTTCCAAGTGTTTCTAACTTCTGACAGATTTCTTATTCATTTCTCTCAAAAACCTGACCAGTCTCATTAACTCTCAATTCAAGACACAACCAAACAAAACAATGCCAGCTCCAACCGACTCTACCCATCTCCCAATTAGGGAACAGATGGAGGCTCTTATCCGCCGCAAGCAGAAGGAGATCACTGAAGGTCTAGAATCCGTCGACACCGTCAAGTTCCACGCCGATGAATGGCAGCGTGGTAACGATGGTGGTGGTGGTAGATCCATGGTCATCTCTAACGGTTCCACTTTCGAGAAGGGTGGTGTTAACATCTCTGTCGTTTACGGTAACCTGACCCCAGGTGGTGTTGTTGCCATGAAGAACGACCACGCCGACCTTGAGCTGCCAACCGACCCATCCACCGGTCTACCAGTTGCCGAGGGTGTCAAGTTCTTCGCCTGTGGTCTAAGTATGGTTATCCACCCATTCAACCCACACTGCCCAACCACTCACTTGAACTACAGATACTTCGAGACCTGGAACGCAGATGGTACCCCACAGACCTGGTGGTTCGGTGGTGGTGCTGACCTGACCCCATCCTACCTATACGAGGAGGATGCCGAGCACTTCCACACCCTGCACAAGCAGGCTCTGGACAAGCACGACACCTCTTTGTATCCAAAGTGGAAGAAGTGGGCCGACGAGTACTACTTGATCAAGCACCGTGGTGAGACCAGAGGTATCGGTGGTACTTTCTTCGATGACTACAACGAGAAGGATCCAAAGGAGATCCTGAAGATTGTTGAGGACAGTTTCGACGCTTTCCTACCATCTTACGTCCCAATCATCAAGAAGAGAAAGGACATGCCATACACCCCAGAGGAGAAGCAGTGGCAGCTAATTAGACGTGGTAGATACGTTGAGTACAACCTGATCTACGACAGAGGTACTCAGTTCGGTCTAAGAACACCAGGTTCCAGAGTCGAGTCTATCCTAATGTCTCTACCAGAGCACGCCTCCTGGTTGTACAACCACCACCCAGCCCCAGGTTCCAGAGAAGCCAAGCTGTTGGAGGCCACCACCAAGCCAAGAGAGTGGGCCAAATAAGCAAATTAACAAAAAGAGAGAGCGGGTGTTCTTATTCTCTGCTGGAAATATTAGAGAACATCTCTTTCAACGTTTCTTTATTATTTGTTTCTTTGCCTTAACGAACCATTTTACTGGCGTCCTTAGGAAGGGAATCCGCGCGGCTAATATTTTTTTTATGATACTTACGTTGTGTTGCCCTTTCCTCTATAATCGTCAATGATCTCTTATTTATTTAGACTGTTCTATCGAACACTGTGTGCTTGGAGCATCTCTGAATTCCACCGTAAATATCTTATATATACACATAGAAAACGTATAGACCCATTCACATATTAGAGTATTGCATGAGCACAGGAATGATCTCGGATCAAAAGTTCGTATTTGCTATATATTTTATATGCGGTGGGTTGCACAAGGCAACCTCTCTATTTTACAAAATGCAAAAAGTGTGTAATTCTTTTGCACAAACTTGCTCACTAATTCTCCTTCCATCTGTTACCACAGTTGACACACTTGTAAAATGTCGTCATGGGCTCATCGGCAGATCTGATTTGTAGCTGGAAGAAATATGCACTCTCACCGTGACAGTTATCGTAATTTGGACACTGCACCTTGGTCTGGTCTACGTTATCCCAACCACCACCTAGCACATCATCAACCTCCTTTCTGGGGAGCTTTTGCCTGTCGTAGATCTCGATGTCGTCTATGGGGAACTCATATGGGCACGATTTGCAGGAAAGGGAGTATATACCTGTATCGGAGGGTGCTACAAGTAGCATGTTATTGCATAGTGGACAGAACGAGAGCATATTTGTGCAGCCTGATCCTTGTTGTTCTTGGTCATCGATATTTGAATGTGTAGTTGTATGAAATTTTTCAGTGCTTTGTAGCCCGGCGGAAAAGATAGGCGAAAGAACGATCGCGAATTGCAAAAGATTACCCGCACGGAATCTTGAACAACTGAAGGGATGCTGTGTGGGCGGCTATTCAAGTACGTGGCGCTATTAAATGACAGATATTATACGATTACAGGTTATTGAATCTCTGCAATAATATGATGGTATATTTGTTTAGAGGTTGATGGGTGTAGTTGTCATCTGTTTAACCAAACTGTTAAAAGAGTTGAGCATCCGAACAACTTTGGAACGGCTTTTCTCAACTGGGTTGTAACCAGACAGATATACTATTTGAGTTGTGAAATATTAAATAGTAGCAAAGTGTCATGGATTATACACTTCACTATTAATGTGTACTACTCCAACTTACCTATGCGAAATTCCTCAACTACTGGAGCTACCGCACCATCAAAATACGCTCCTGGTGTTGTCTCCTGACCTCCGGTTACTCATGCGCCCACTCTGATATATGCACTAAGAATATGATATTGGTAACGATGCTAAATACGTATAAATGATACAGAACCGCAGTGGTTTTCGTTAGGCAATCTTAATTACTATTATGGTACTTTCAATGTACAGTTCGTCAATCGTGGATGAACTTTGCGGGGTAAAGTAGAAATATTATGCAATGGGCGTGCCGGTGCTTCGCACCTGGCACTACAGTGTGTGGGCAGGTAGGCATACACAGATCAAAATGTAGCAATAGGGTGACAAAAAGCACAAAACAAACAAACAATAATGGTTACCGTTTTGTATTTTTTTCTCACGAACCTATATTCTGTACTTGCGCTCTTTATGAGGCGCTTGAATTTTGAACCTGGTACCTAACACCACCAATCCACCGTCCTGGCGACCCACCCCGAGTTCCTCAACTTCTCTCTATTCTCCAACTCCTCCTGCTTAATAAACTCTGGATCGTACACTCTGCGGTGGTGATCCAGATCTATCTCGTCTAGTGGGTTCAAAAATGTGAAATCTCTGTTATACAGCATGTAACCAAAGTACGCCGCCAGCCAAATAGGGAACGCCAAGTAACTCTGGAAGAACACCTCTGCACTCATCTCCGTGTAGCCTGGTGGTGCCAAGGCCACCCAGAACTGGGCGATGTACACTAGAATGTTGAAGAGGACACCGTACAGCGACCCCCATTTCCCCACGGTGGACTTGTACCCCAGCTCGTTCAGGTCTCTGCCTTGCTTTTCCATGGCGAGGCGGAAGCGGAAGTGCGAGAGCAAAATTCCGGACCATGTGAACAGCTCGGACATACCCGCGATGGCTGCCAGCCACGTGAACACCTGCTCCTCCTGCTGCGAGGCAGCAGCGAAACCGATGACACCGAAGATACCACAGACGCACAGTGCGCGCAGTGGTCTTCCCTCACGGTCGACGTAGTCCAGGTACTTTGGAGCGTATCCCTGCTTGGCCAAGGAGCACAGCAGACGTGGCGCTGCGTACAAGGCCGAGTTTGCCACGGAGACAACTGAGATCAGAATGACGGCGTTGATGATGTGTGGCACTACACGGACGTGGTGAATCGAGGCAGCCAGGACGTATGGCGAGGCGTGTGTCGCTGAGCCGCCTGCACCCATCAGCTGCTCGGAGTTTCTAGGGACGTTGAAACCGATGAGAATCATTGTAAGCAGGTAAATGATCAGAATTCTGTAGATGGACTGCTTGGCTGCAGCTGGGGTACTCTTTCTTGGGTTCTCCTGCTCGTTCACGGACAGGACGTACAGCTCTGTACCACCGTAGGAGAAGTATGCTGTTACCAGGACGAAGCAGATACCCTTGAAGCGGCCGATACCCGTGGATGCAGTGAAAGCACCTGGGTTGTGCCAGTACTGCCCGCCGATGTATCCCGAGTCTCCGGCCCCACCGCAGTTGACGACGATGGAGAAGATGATGAAGCCTGCGACCATCAGGATCTTGCACGAGTTGAAGATAAACTCGGCCTCTCCGTATGCCTTGACACCGAAGAAGTGGATGAACAGCAAGAAGACGTAGAAGATCACGACGAAGACCGCGGGCGACACCGTGTCGTTCCAGTACTTGATTGTCAGCGACGCTGTGATCAGCTCCAAGGGCAGGACGGTGACCCACTGGATACAGAACAGCCACACGGTTGCGAAACCGTATGCCTTGGATATGAAGATGGACTGGTAGGCGTTGAAGTTACCTGGCAGAGTTGGGTAGGTGACGGCCATCTCACCGGCGGCCTGGATCATGAAGTACGTGACGAAGGATACCAGGACGTAGGCGATGACCAGCGGCGCCGGGCCGGACTTGGACAAGGAGGAGGCGTTGGCGACCAGCAGACCTGTCCCGATACCTGTCCCGAGGGACATCATGACGACATGCCTGGACTTCATGGCCTTTTTCATCTGTGTGTTGGACTTGAGGGACTGTGTGCCGTCCTCGAGGTCGTTTGTCTCGTCGTCGCCGACGGGCTCCTTGGCGCGGCGGAAGGAGTCGACGAAGCGGCGGCCGAGGCCGTGGGTTTCGCGGGGCTCTGGAGAGTAGCCGTCATCGCTGTTCTGGAAGGAGATGTTGTCTTTCTGGGAGGAGAGGTCCGTGAGCATAAACTCTGGGGCCTTCTCGCCTTTAGAGGTGGACATGGCGAGCGAAGTCTGCGAAACGAGGTCTACGAGCGAAGCGAGTAGACTGAGTGAGTAGACGGAGCGAGAAGAAAGTGTCTGCGAGCGAAGCGACTAGACAGAAATAGTATGATCAAACAAATGCGGATGCTAATATGGCAGTGAGTAGTATGTTCTACTTTCAAATATCAGGTGTGTATAGGTGACTGCGACTGCGTATGCGTTGATCTATCGCTTACCAACGGGAAACAAAAACGAAGACGGAAACAAAAGCGAAACAAAAGCGAAACAGTTCGGTGCAATAATATACCTCGAGAGTCCAGCAAGCGCGTATACCCCACTGTCCACCATGCAAAAACTCCCCCGGCCGACTCAGCGAACAGCGTATATATACTCTGCGCAGAGCCGAGTGCACTGCGCCCAGCGCCCAGCGCCGAGCGCCCAGCACAGCCTATCGCCGCCTATCACGACGGTATCGGCGCCCACAGCGTATCACGTCCCTCGATAAGCACGCGAAGCACGAAGCGCAAAGCACGAAGCACAGGGATGGCCCTCCCCCTCCCCCCGAAAACTTTTCACAGGGAGAGGGTGACGCATAACCGCTGGAGAGCGGCGCCGCACAGAAACACCCGCAGCACACACCACAATACAACCCCTCCACAGGGGATCCGCGCGGCACTCGAGGCGACGCCCGAAGCAACGCCCGAAGCGGCACTGCGCGACCGGCGCTGAGCGGCGCGGCGCCGGACAAAGGAGACAAAAGGTGTGCCGGGTTCCACAGATACGCCCGCAGACACCCCGTAACGGCTCCAGGCGGATGCAGCGGCGCAGGGCAAAGACAACCCGTGCACCGCGTACTAAACACACCGTGAGCGGCGCACCCGCCGCCGTTCGCGCTGAGAACGGGCGCGGGCTGCAGAGGGGAAAGCGCACAGCGCACAACGCAGAGCACAGAGCGCACAACGCAGAGCGGAGTCGCTCGGCGGCCCGCGCCAACTCCAACTGGAAGAATAAAGGGTGCATCGCCCCTCTCGGCCCCGCACGGCGCAGTGAAGAATAGGGGTGCCCGGTCCAGCGTTGAGCTCGCCTTGTCGATAGTGTCGCTTTATGTGGGCGTGTCGCCTTGTGTGGGCGTGTCGCCTTGTGTGGGCGTGTCGCTTAGTGTCAGGGGTGCAAGAGAGGCTCGTTGGATATATTAGAGTCTGCAGTTTGGGGGCGGCCCACCTCTACACAAAGGGACATATAGCCCTGGTCACTTGCGGTTTTGTGCGGCATGCGTGCCGGCTCTGGTTTCATGCCGTCACTATGATCAGCTGCTCGTCACGGTGACGGCGCTGGGGTTGATCTCTTATCACTATGCACGGTATCGTATAGCCTGCCGTGTGCAGCGATGTTTCCGCATTGGCCGCGCGTTTCGTCGCTGCGTGGCGCCTCGTTCCAGGGGAGGCTTCGTTTCGTGCGCTGTGTAAGGTAGGGGAGGGCCTGGGCCCTAGTACCGGCTGGCATCTGTGTGTTTGCATCCTTGTGCTCGCATAGCGCTTGCATAGTGCTTGCTTCACATCTCTTGCATCCTTGTATTCGCATCACAATGGCAACGTATATATACAGATGCGTGGATGTGTCGTTGTTGAGGTAGGCAGATGCACTACCAGGACAACGTACAGAAGGTTATACGCAGTCTGCATTGTTAAGGTAATTGCTAGATTGTTAAGGTACTGACACTTTCTCGCTCAGTCTACCCGCTCCGTCTACTCACTCAGTCTACTCGCTTCGCTCGTAGACACTTTCTCGCTCCGTCTACTCACTCAGTCTACTCGCTTCGCTCGTAGACCTCGTTTCGCAGCCTTCGCTCGCCATGCTTAAAAACGACCTCCTCCTCCGTACACTCCGCGGCGAGACCGTGGAGAGACCACCCTGCTGGATCATGCGCCAGGCAGGCCGCTACCTCCCAGAGTACAAGCAGGTCAAGGGCGACCTCGACTTCTTCACAGTGTGCCGCACGCCCGAGATCGCCGCCGAGCTGACAATCCAGCCCGTGCGCCGCTACAAGGGCCTCATTGACGCCGCCATCATATTCAGCGACATCCTCGTGATTCCCCAGGCCCTCGGCATGACTGTGGAGATGATAGAGGGCCAGGGCCCCCACTTCCCGGAACCGCTGCGCACATCAGAGGACGTGCAGCGCGTGCTCGACTACGAGGCAGACGTCACCGTGAGTCTCGCATGGGCCTTCGAGGCGATAGCGCTGACCCGCAAGAAGCTGGACGGAGAGGTGCCGCTGTTCGGGTTCTGCGGAGGGCCATGGACGCTGCTCGTGTACATGTGCGAGGGCGGCGGCTCCCGGTTGTTCCGCTTCGCCAAGCAGCTCATCAACGAGAAACCGGAGCTCGCAAAGCTGCTCCTGCAGAAGATTACTGACGTCGCCGTGGAGTTCCTCGCAAGACAGGTGGAGGCCGGGGCACAGGTCCTGCAGGTGTTCGAGTCCTGGGGCGGAGAGCTGTCCGCAATGGACTTTGACGAGTTTTCGTTGCCGTTCTTGCAGCAGATCGGGAAGCGCGTTCCACTAAGACTGAAGGAGCTGGGGATCACCGAGCAGGTGCCAATGATCGTCTTCGCAAAGGGGTCCTGGTACGCGCTGGACAAGCTGTGCGCCATCGAGGGGTTCTCGGGCGTGTCGATCGACTGGTCCTGGGACCCACACGCAGCAGTGGAGATCAATAACGGCCGTGTAGCCTTGCAGGGGAACATCGACCCGGGTGTCATCTACGGCAGCAACGAGGTCATCGAGAAGAAGGTGAAGTACATGATCGAGGGCTTTGGCGGCGGCAAGAAGAATTACGTCGTGAACTTCGGTCACGGAACGCACCCATTCATGGACACAGAGAAGATCAGATACTTCCTAGAGATGTGCCACAAGTACGGGTCCGCCTAGGTGGTGAATAGAGGAGGGTCCAAGACTTGCGAATAGAGGAGGGTCCAAGACTTGTTTTGTTCTGTAAATATGGCAAAATTGCATAGGCGCAATTTCGCATTAGCACAATATATAAAACGATAATTCTACAATTTATTAATATTTTAATGTGTAATGGTCATTTTGTAACGAACGAAAGCCATTTGGCAATGTACAGATGTCAACTTGCAACGGGCACATGCGTCTTTAGAATGGACCACCACCTCACAATGCTTAAAGTCACATACTATTTTGTATTACGGCAATTTTGCGATGGATGGCCGCTCGCGCCGAAATAGAAGGCGGACATACTTTTAACACCCATCTTGAAAAGTTGCCCATCCACACACAAGACAAGCTATTGTTTGAACAACAAGACAAGGCAAATTCCCATAACTATACCAGAACCATGTCGGACTCATCATTCAAGAGACACGACACGTACGTCTATCAGCTCACAGACAACGTTCTGCAATCGCTCGAACTGCTTTACTTCGACGCAACACTTCGGGAAACGCAGCCGCCCACCAACAATACAGAGGTAACGACCGATCCAAAACCCAAGGACACGAGCAAAGTATCCACAAGCCTGCATTGCAATGCCTGTGATGTGGATATCCCGGGGAGAGAGATGCAGCGCGGTCACTACCAGAGCGAACTGCACACATACAATATCAAGAGGAAGTTCCACGGCAAGGCACCAGTGACACAGGCTGAGTTCGAGCAGACGGTAGATAAGGATCATTCTGAACAGAATGATACCGCTTCATCAGAGCACCAACGCTCTGTATCGCCGATCCACGAGGAGGACAGCGATGAAGGTGAAAGCGCCAGTGGAGAGGAGAGCGGTGACGATGACCTGTACAAAACAGAGACACCTTCATTGGAGATGCTGTCACAGGAGCAAGAATCACAAGGGGAGTCTGTTTCAAGTCATGTAGCTAATCAAACTCCATTCGTCCTTTTCAAATCCAAAATGTTGTCCAACGATGCAAATGTCTTTGGGGCTTATAAAGTTCTGTTCAACGGTAAGCAGATCGACACACCACTGCAAACACTCTCTCAATGGAGCCAGAATGTCGATACTACTTCTGCAAAGTTCTCGGCAATATTCATGATTGGGGGAGGCCATTTTGCAGGCGCTATTGTCTCGCACCAACGACTCAACGTGTCCGGAAATGCAAAGAAACAGGACGTTTCGATACAGGAACAAGCAGTTCTCTTTTTGGAGCACAAAACCTTTCACAGATACACAACAAGAAGGAAACAGGGTGGGTCGCAGTCTACTATGGACAATGCCAAGGGTAAGGCCAACTCAGCTGGTTCCACCCTGCGTAGGTACAACGAGGCTGCATTAAAGGTTGACGTGCAAGCGTTACTCAAAGAATGGAAACCATACCTGGACAACTGTGAGAACATCTTTATTAGAGCGAGAAGTGTACAAGATCGTAAGATATTTTTGGATGAGGGAATCCTTGACAAGAATGACGCGAGAATTAAAGCACTGCCATTCACTACCGGTAGACCAACAGTGGGTGAATTAAAGAGGGCATGGTGCGAGGTGGCATATTTGAAAATCACAGAGAGACCTACACCCATCGTAGTAAGATCCAAAACGCCAGTACCATCCCAGCACAAGAAGGAATCCAAGAAGAACACGGAGGAAAAGGTTTTGAGTACAGAGGACAAACAAACAGACGAAATCATCCAATTAATAAAGAAGGGAAGAGCTCCTTTGTTGATCTCGTACATTCGCAAAAATAAGATTGACAAGGATTTCACTCTGTCCCCTGAGAGTAAGTACAGTGCAACACCAACGATGCTCCATTATGCAGCTCTAAACGGACTTAGACAAATGGTAATGATCTTGCTGACCAACATGAAGTGTTCCCCATGTGTTACAAATTCAAATGGAAGGACTGCATGGGATTTAGCCAATAGTGCATCTGTGAAACAGGCTTTTCAGATAGCAAGAAATTCGCTAGGTGAGAATTTTACGTCTTGGGAGGATGCACATGTTGCTGATCCTCTAAGTAGGGAGGAAGCAGATGAGATAAACCGCAAGCTGGAAGAACAAGAAAAAATAGAAACGCAAGAGATTGTCAAGAAGGAATTGCAACATGTGAAGGAGAGACAACAAGAGGATTACGAAAGTAAGAATGGTAAGGGTCATAAACTAACCTCAACTCCGATTGTTCCAGCTATCTCTATGGAACAAAATCTGAATTCTCTAAGTGATGACCAAAAGAAGAGATTGATGAGAGAGCAGAGGGCAAGAGCTGCAGAGGCAAGGATGCGCCAGTCTAAATAGATACATTTACTTACGTACCACCAACAATTACATTGAGCTTCTTTCTATCAAAAAAGATACAAACGATGCACAGTCTAGATTGTTATAATATTTAATTTTATTTTTTCGAAGACTAGAACCTACTAAGCCAGATTGTTAGGTAAGACAAAAAATTATGACCTAGATATAAAATTCAATTTAAACAAAGGATATATACCCAATTGTTTTGTAGTATATAAAACTGAAACTTTTATAAATATTTTCTTATTCTGTATCCTTTATATATTTTAATGGACATACTAGAAAATATGTTTATAGGGGGAACAATATTCTTGTTAATTTTCCCAAGATTCGTTGGACGAAATTTCAATTTTTTGGACATCACCCTTATCACCCTTCTTTGGCTTCAATTTTGGGACATCCAAAGTCAAAATACCACCGGAATAGTCTGCACCTATCCTCTCAGTATCGATACCTGGATAATCTGGAAGAGTAATTACTCTCTTAAACTTACCCGAAGCACGTTCCTTAACCTTAACCTTACCTTCATTTTCCTTGGTAATTGTCGTAGGAATTTCACCGCTGATGGTAATTTGGTTTTTCTTCTTATTATAATCGACATTAATGTCCTTTTTTGATTTAACACCTGGGACAGTAATCTTAACCTCGTAGGTATGGTCATGGTCCAGAATATCAACTGGGACTGCAACCTGGGAGGCAGCTGCGAAATCAAATGGGAATAACGAGAAGTCATTGTCGAACCAGTTGTCCAAATGTGTGACTGGTCTTGTTGCAACCTGCTGCCCGTTTCCCTTTGAAGGAACTAACTGACCGGTTGAGCTTGAATTGTTTGGGTTAGCCTTTAATCTCTTTTGGGCTACCGGATTGAAAAAACCATCATCGAAAGCGCTGTCGAAACTTGCGAAATCGTTGTTGATGTTGTCAAAAAAGTTGAAGTATGGATTTGTAAAAGACATGTTAAGATTGTTGTAATCGGGTTATATGTTTGAGTGTTTACAAGACCCATAGAATAGAGTAACGAACAGTTTAATAAATATGGTAAGTATACCGCCATTTTGGTCCTTTAAATAGTTTTTTTTTCAAGGGTTCACATAGTGGCCGCTGTCACAACACTATTACGCAATAATATCCCCATATGTTTCCTTGTGTAACACTATGAACACTACGAACACTACGAACCGCTCAAAGGTAGACACATCCCCTCTTGTGCCTGTCAACGGTTGCTAAAGGAAAAAAAAAGTGCCTTGGCAAGACGCTAGAAAAGTCCGAGGAAAAATAATGGAAAAATACTTGACACCCCTTGAAAGAACAGTAAAGAATCCCCAGTTTCCAAATGTGGGAAACGGGGGATGTTAAACGACTGCCTTGTTCCCAATTTTGCGCTATTTACACCACAATATTCACAATACATATGTCCATATTGAATATTATTACAGGCTCAACATGCCCATTACGATACACACCACCCCTAATCTAAGATGTGTGACATATGAATCGTGAGCAATATTTTTAACCCCCCCTAATAGAAGAAATGTGATATGCCTTATCCGAGGCCTTTCCAGAACATTCTGTTAATTATTTATTATTAATATTATGGTTATTAGTGTATAATTATATGTAGTGGTTACTGTATCAAAGCAAGCGACGCAGCCGAGGTACAATTGGGAATACCACCCTTGCTTTCTCTTTAATCTGACTTGTGCGTAGGGGTATTATGATGCAAAAATTAGGGTAGTTAATAATGAAACGAGAGTGTCTATTATGGGAAATCAGAGAGGAGGCATGTAGGTGCGTGGGTTACCCCGGCGAGGACGGAATAGTGAGGAGACGAATATTTATCAAATGAACTCTAGAGCAGTTCTGGAGAATGTTTTGTTGGACTGGGTCGAGTGCTCGTCTGAGTTGGGATATGTAGTTACGAGACTATCATCAACACCAAGCCACGTTCCCTGTTCACGCATGTTATCCTTGACCATGAACAAGGCCTTGGTGGAGTGAATTGGGAATTGCGGCGAATCGCGTACTGGGGCGGGCTTCTCCAAAACCTCATCATCCAGCTCTTCGTACAACAGATCGCGTAAGTTCATAGTGTTGCCGTTGGAAAATATAGAAGATGAAGTGCTTTCACCCGACGTAATACTAGAATCAGAGTCGCTGCGTGTAGTGTTCTGAGCTGCCTGCTCTGCCGAGTCCATACCCCGCACCGCCAGGTTGTAGTCGCGTATCATGTTTCCGTCCAGAACCATGCTGCTACGTTTGAGAGCCGCAGCTGAGCGGCTAGTACGTGTAGATACCATTCTTGTTGGGATTCTTGCCGTCGCGCTGCTTGGTTCTCTTTTGGCTAGTCTCACAGGGACACGGGACGAAGTGGTGTCAACGAGAACAGGTTCACTGATATACTCAGACGACCTGTTCCTACTCTGGTGCATCCCGAGGGAATGAGACACCGTCTCCAGAAACATGGACTGTCTCTTGGAGGGGTCTGCTTGGTTTCTGCTCTTCTTTCGAAGCATTGTGTGTCAATTCTGCACTGGGTACTGAGGTGCTATCTCTTGTGGGGGTAATCGTTTCCAAACAACCAAAAAAAAAAAAGAAGAAGGAGATAAGAGTGCTCCAAAGAGTTTCTCGATAATACACAGCCTGCTGTCAATTTGTATTTATAAGAGAGCCAGTCTCTATACTTTTGTTATATGGAGCTCACAAGTGTGTTTACGTATTTACATCTACATGAAATACCCCAAGTCCCAAAGGAGGACTGGGCCGGGAATGGAAGATACCCCAAACACATCGACGCCAGTACAACCCTTTTACTTAAGTAATAATAGCGCTCCCATCCCCTGCCAAAACAGCACGCACCAACACAATTATTCTGTTGACTCTCTGCCCACAATGTCACCAACGGCGACAGGCCTTTTGAACTAACAATAGACATGGAGGACGACTGCCTGCTCGTTCTGAGTGGCACGATACTGCAGCTCCGGCACGCCGTCCCGATCGGGAAAGAGAATTCTGGCAACGGGACCGTCCAGAATGTGTTTTTTGGCGTTGTTCTGTCCAAAACGCGTTGTGCACCGCCGCGCTTTTCGCGTCGCGTCTTTTTCGTTGTCTCTGGGTTCTTCTGCCCGCCTGGCAAAGGGAATAGGAGGAGAGGATACACAGAATCCTGTACAGAATCCTGTACAGCCCTGTGCAGCCCTGTACAACCCATGTAGCATGGACCAATGCCATCCTCAGGTGGGATAGGATCTAGGAACAATGCAAAGAGTAAGGGGACTGTAGTCTGGCCACGGGGTCTTTCACTGATTGCTCGTATATAGGTGTTTGTGTAGATGTCCGATTTGCGCAGTTGCGGCTGAGGGTGTTTGAAGGAACTGTCCGAGCGGTATAAACACTTATACGCCCTGGACAATTGGATATAGACTAGGCAACCTTTTGTTGTACTGTATCTGCTCCTTAATTTATTGCATCGTTACCTTTTCTTTTCTGATGGGGCTTAGCATCGCTTACGCAAGTTGTGTGGTTCTGCTGCTGTTGGCACTGGTTCTAACGAGAGTGATATGGGTGCTGCCCTTCTATAGACTGAATATCGAGCAAGGTGGTGAAAACATTACCGATAAATCGCTACAAGATGAGCTGTTGGGTGGTAAAAACAACAATGCTTCCCCATTACAAGCGTTTATGTTCTTAGGTTCTGGTGGCCACACCGGCGAGATGCTCCGGATGCTGCAGAATTTTAGTGGTCTGCTACTGAAGGGCGGATCTACGCTTCATATCGGTTATTCCGATGACCAGTCCCTAGAAAAGTTCCAGAAACTAATCGGATCCCACAAGGATGTCCGCGTGAACTACTACAGGTTCGTAAAAGCCAGAGAGGTGAACTCAGGAAAGGCCGATAGTGCTGTCAGTATCCTCCGCGCATTAGCCACATCCCTACTGCACATCATTCGTATCAAATTTGCCATGATGAATAAGCCCCACGTTGTGCTACTGAACGGCCCAGGTACCTGTTGCATCATTGCTCTTTGGTTCAAAATTCTAGACGTGCTGCTCCTATGCACATCGTCTAACATCGTCTATGTAGAATCCCTCGCCCGTATCAACACACTCAGCATGACGGGGAAGATACTATACTGGCTGGCAGACCTTTTTGTCGTGCAGTGGGAGGAATTACTCCAAACGTTACCCCGTGCCAAACACTACGGTATTCTTGTATAGGCATAATTACTGTTTACTCTCCTTTCTTAATATGAATTATTCATTTTTTATATCATTAATCTATCAACAAAAGGAAAAAAATAAAATCACTGCAAAGAAAAAAAAAGGTAACAACCTTTCCTTGCAACGACCAAGATCCTTTCACAAATAGAATAGTTTTATATATGGATGTAGAGTTTATAAAGTGTAGTAGATAAAAATAAAATTGTAGGAATATAATCCTTGATTTTTTTTAATTTCATATGACCGCTTCGTTAAAAGCAATCAGCACACTTCTTAGTCTCTGGAGTTGATGATGTCAACGAACTCTGGCTTTAGAGAAGCACCACCGACTAGGAAACCGTCAACATCGGCCTTGTCCTTGAAGGTGACAGCGTTGGCACCGTTAGCGGAACCACCGTATAGGATTCTGGTGGCAGCGGCAACGGAGGCACCTAGCTTGGCAACAAGGTACTCTCTGATGGAAGCGTGGATCTCCTGGGCATCCTCTGGGGTAGCGGCTAGACCGGTACCAATGGCCCAGACTGGCTCGTAAGCGATGACAACGTTGGTCCAGTCCTTGACCTCGGCGATGACGGCATCTAGCTGTCTCTTGACAACATCTAGAGTGATACCGGCCTTCTTCTCCTCAAGGGTCTCACCGATACATAGAATGACACCTAGACCGTTGTCTAGAGCGAACTTGGTCTTGTCAGCGACGATCTTGTCGTCCTCGTGGAAGTAGGTTCTTCTCTCGGAGTGACCTAGGATGACCCACTTGCAGCCGACGTCCTTGATCATGTCGACAGAGTTCTCACCAGTGAAGGCACCGGAGGCCTTGGTGTAAGAGTTCTGGGCACCAACAGTGACAGTTGGGGCGGTGACTAGAGAAGAAGCGTAGTCTAGGTAGATAGCTGGTGGGCAGATAGCGACCTCAGTGTTCTTGGAAAGCTGAGCCTTGTTTAGTCTCTCAACGATCTCCTTAATGGAGGCCTTGGAACCGTTTAGCTTGAAGTTACCACCGACGAAGAATTGTCTAGCCATTTTTATATTATTGTCTTACTATTAAAAGTGTACAGAGAGTTAAAGGAAAGAAGAGTAAGAAATAAAAAAAACATTAAAACAAAAACATAACATTTAAAAAGGAAGTACGTAAGAGACAAAATAACCATATGGACCTAGCAGTCGATTGTTTTTATATACGTCTGCCTCAATAGGTACTCTCGTCAAGCACGTTCCGTTGGCCTGTGCGAGACGTCCGCTGTGCTCTGTTGTGTCTACCGGGCAACAACTCGCGCAGGTGCGCAAACCCACCATTGAACAATTACGAGGTCGTCTGACCAGAGAAGCCTTGGTACAACGTCTCAACATCAACGCACGCACTTGCACTGCCACTAGCTCACGCGCATACGGATTCCCTTAGGCAAGAGTGTCGAGGTGCTTTGACCGCCAACTGTTGTCTTTACCTGCCGGCTGCGGCGAGGCCCTGGAGGCGCTGGAGACCGTCCCGGTGCATGGCGCGCGGTATTTCTGGCTGCCGGCTGCGAGTATTTTCTGCCGTTCTTTCTTTTTGTGCCGGCAGCGCCTTTTCACCGCGGCAGCGAGTATTTGAGCGCCTGTGGCGAATTTAGACGATGCTGGGTGTATGGGTGTTTGAAACGGAAAATAGACGAAGTTTGCAAACCCTAACATGCACGTTAGGGCTTATTCAGTGTTCAGCGGCTAACACCCGTTTGGGAGAGGGAGAGTATGTGTTATGCTATGACCGAGAAGGGCAGTTGCCCTATATATATATATATATATATGTGTGTGTTTTTACTTACAACATATAGATGCACATTTATGTTCGTTTAATGGAGAGGATATTGCCTAATGCGTTTGTTTATTCCTCTAGCATGTCCCATTTTGGCAACTGCGTGCGCAGTACGTACTTTCTCAGCATTTCGTCGTACTCCATAAGGATCATGCAGCCGTTTGGCACGTTTGTGAACGACTCAAACTCTTCGTATGTCCAGCGGAACCACTTCATCAGGAAGACACGGGCGTAAATACCGTGTGTTACCAGCACCACTACATCCCGGGGTTTGTGCGAGTGACGCTCGTTGAAGTGTCTAAACATCGTTTCCTGGAAGCTGGCGACTCTGTCGTAGACATCCGCTGCGGACTCACCTTGAGGAAAGCGGAAGAAGAAGTGACCGTACGCGGCACGCTTCTTGAGTGTGTCCTGCATATTTGCATCCTGGTAGTTACCGAAATCCTGCTCCCTGATACGCGGATCATCCTTGACACGGTAGCGCAGGTACGTCTTTCCCGGTGCCATGTTGCGAATATCATGTGTAGACTTGTCGTTTTCGTACTCACCGCTGGGTCTGTGATCTGGCGACGGCCAGATGGCGGACTTTTGGCGACCGTTAGGTTTGTACCCATAGTCTGGACACGTCTTGACGTTAGTGTTTTTGAGGTTGTACTCGTCGAGAACATTCAGCACTCCCTTTAATGTTTCCCTGGTGCGGCGATAAGGCGACGTGTAAAACACGATATTCTTATCGATACTCTTGTTCAAAGCCTTGTAGCCTACTTGAGGCAAGCGGCCACAGTCCCGCTCCTCGGCGATAGCGTACTTCTTCGCCAGCTGGTTCGCCAGCGGCCGGTTTTCCACATTCAGTACTTTGAGCAACTCGGCACCGACGTGGTGCGCTTGTTTCCAGCCTTTGTCCGTCAACGCAACGAGCTGGTTTGGAACATTCTCGTTGATCGTCTTATCTTTATTGGACTCACTCTCACCGTGTCTTATCAGGATGATCAACCGGGGTTTATGCGTGCGCTCCCAGAAGGAGCCATCCTCCATGTATATGGAGCTCATATCATCGCGTATAGATTCAGTGTCAGGGTCCATCTTATGCTTGTGTTTTTTTGCTTGTGCTTGTTTATTTGCTTGTTTACTTGTGTATGCGTTAAATACTAGATTAGATAAGCTTGCCTTTGTGTACCAAACACTCGTATCTATATGTTACAGTGTCTCCTAGCGGGTGGGAAAAATGACTAATGACGGGGTATGCCAATACGAACTACCCTGATAATCATCAACACCATCGAGACATCCTAAAAGAAGCACAACAACTACCAAGTTACAAAGAACAAGCATACCCAGGGTCCATCTGGCATATGACAAACCAGTGTCCTCAAACAATCGGTATCTGACTCCCCTCGAACCTGTCTCCAACTCAGCACGCGACGAGGGGCCCTAGGCCCGGGGGGTGGGACTTCGTCCCCCTCGCGCGCATTCCCCGGCGGTGGCGCGAGATTACTAAAATCGGATCGTGATGATCAGGCGGGTAGGATATACATACAATTTTTTTCTCCCTGTATATTCTCTCTCGCAGCACATTTTCGGAGCGGGCCGGACTGCCGGCGGGGCGAGAGCAAGAGAAAGAGAGAGGGAGGGAGAGATGGAGAGATATCCAAAGGGGGTCCGCCTGCTGCGCCGTGTGGAGTGATATACAGTAGGGTTCTGGCCAACTATCGATGTAGCAGGGCGTTTACCCCAAACCATTCCCATCACGTGCTGCTGACTAATCAAAGAGGCGACAAGGGAAGGAGATTCTCTGTGATTAGCACAAAACAGCTCCAACCGTCGTTCTTATGCTGAGCACGCTTTTGCCCAGGGGATAAATCTAATTTCCGGGGGGAACTGCCAGGGGGATAAACAGGACGCATGCTCACGCGCACTCCGTCGGCTGTTATTGTCCGACTGCCCCCTCGTTATACGTGCAAGATAAACAGTTACATCACCCACCGCCCATTGCTAACCGTAATTTCTTTTCCGGTTCAGGCCTGGGCATTGGATAACTTCCGCGGAAGATACCAAGAACTACCCCTCCAAAGTGTGTGACGCCGCGCTGAGAGGTGTTCTCTTCGGACTTTTCTCCGACCAAGAAAAACAAAAAACAAAAAACAAAAAACAGAACACAGAACACAGAACACAGAGGAAGCGAAAAGTAGAGACTGCGCGAGAGAAGTATAACTCTAACAAGGTTCCCCTTGATATTGACCTCAACATGACAACTAGTGCACCTCCTCCAAGGCATTCGACCGAGGGCGTTCTGTTCCCTACACAGCGGCCTTTCCTTAGAGTTTTAGCTTTCAGTCTCTGAGTTCAGCCTGAGAGTTGTTGAACTTTTCATGTTTTCCAGGTCGGATCGATTAGTTAACAAGGCGAGGAACAGAGGTGCATGACGGGCAGGCGGAAGAGCCACAAAAGAGGGCGTGCGACATGTACAGGGTGGGATCTGCTGTGTTTACAATTGTCTGGGAGTGTCTGGGCGATTTTGAGTAAAGTCTCGGCAAGTATTCTGTGTTGACTATCTTTGTCTTCATTTCTTTTTCCTACGTGGCGCAACGCGTTCTCTTTTGGTGGGCTGGGCAAAAGGGGAATATAGTTTGCCGTTTTAGGAGCTGCACGCCCTTACTTGGGTAAAGACAAGTCGGAGAAACTTTCTAAAAAAAACAACAACATGCTGTCGAAGATGTTTTGGTCACGCGTAAGGTGCCCCATGCGCCGGCGATATTGGCAAGTTGATGAGCGGTTGTAGATCGGGATACTGGGTGAGGTATCCACTGGAGATGCCGGATGAACCCCGAGAGACACTGGGTGTGGCTTCTAAGCCTCGTCTGGAGGGGGGGGGGCTGGGCTGGGACATTCATATCACTCACCACCTGATGGTACGATACCCTGCATGCAGTGTACCAAGAATGAGAATTGGTAAACACAGCGATGTGGTGATACTTTCAATTGCTGGTTTGTGTTGCCAGCCACCCCGATTTCTATGCAAATTCTGCAAAAGGATGAGGGCATATCTCAACATCTGACATAAACACGCCTGCATAATTTTACCCGTATATCCGGCTATCAACGCTTCTGCAGCCCATGCAAGAGCGAGTGGGAGAGACAAGTGCTCAGCCCATGCAAGAGCGAGTGAGAGAGACAAGTACTCAGCCCTCGCCCCCCCTCCGAGTTACATTATTTGAAGGTACCAGCGAAGGGATCAGAAAATGTAACCGGCCAAGATACTATTCTGGACATGTTTTGTCCCAATCGGGCGATTATCATTCCCACTCAAGTTAATCTACGGAGGCCCTGTAATATTTCTTACCCGCTGCGTCTGTGCGTCGAGGACCCCTGCGGCGTTTCAGTGTGCCACCGTTTTTTTCGCCTTCATGCAGCGTGCCTGCCAGCCCGGCTTTTACGCGTCTAACAAACTCGTTGAGCTTGAACTGCATTGAAAACGTGAAATGTTTGGAGAGGAGAGGGGGGACATTGGCATAGCTGACTTAGAAAAGCAAGTGCGCCGAACGTATTATTGTGTTGTTTCGGCAGAAGCAATGCTGTACGTAATGTTGCGAATAAAAACAATAGTAATATCTAACATGGACTCAGCCTACCTCTCATGTATTGTTGCAGTCACCCGAACTGCGTATGTCCCTCTCTCTCTTTTTTTTCTCTCGTTAATTTTCAAGCGGTTCGTACTGCAAGAGCGATAGATCCAGACAGTGAGCACTACGGTTTATCAAGTTGTGTCGCTGGCGTGGGATGTGCACTGGGATATACGCAGCATTTACACCCCCGAGACATTACTGCAACAATATTTTGTAACATTTCTTGCAGCGACATTGCAAGGCAAGGGGAATAACTTTCACGACATCGGCGCAGTTCTTAGAGTCCCCCTCCGTCCCCCAACAGTTCCGTTCCGAAAAAAGAAACCCCCATTTTGTACGTTCTTGCAAGTGCGCTCTAAAGAGACAGCGTTCCCTGCCGCCCGGGGGAATACCAACGCTGCTATCCAGGAGGCAATGAGGGCGGTCTTCCCCCAAAATCAATGTCCTGCATGTACTCTGCGCTGATTACTGATATGCAATACTCCCTTGCCACCAATTTCATGTTACCTTGCGTGGGATGAGCAATGGAAAACCTTAAAAAACAAACAAACTAAAACAAAAAGTACGATGTTATCGTGCGTTACTGTGTTACCGAAGCAAATACCCCCTATTGGAACAACACTACCATGCACATTTCCATTCAAAAGTTGGATGCCCGTCCTACACACAAAAAAAGAAACGGCGTTCAATGAGGGGGGGGAACTACCTGAGACAGCCCTTGATGCGTGGAGAGGAGAAGGGGTCTCTTCACAATTCCCTCCATATGTCTGTAAGAAGTTGTATCCTTACTAATGAATGGGGTGCGACGGGAGGGGGCTCCACACTTTTAGATCATTTCTGTGGGGGGAGGTGGCGCAGGGATGTGGAGAAGAAACCTCAGGGATGTGGACAGCTCGGCCGGTGCAGAATTAGCCTTTCGCAAAGAAAACGTCTGAGGACAGAGGGAGTATTATTGTGCTGCTTGTTGTCCCACGGTCCACCCTCTGCTCGCCTTTATGGGTTGGCCACTGCCTATAACAACGTGGGTAAAGTTCGAAGGCGCCGCTGCTTGACCGTCTAGGCGTGAGGGTGAGCTTGCAGCCATCTCTCAGACTGGGCCGCAGTCATGCACCCCTTAAAAGTGAGATCAAACTCTCCACCCATGGCAATCCCGCACACATCAGTTTTTCTTGCCGGCCTAAACCAAGATTTAAGGTTCTACAGGGTTTTCTGCGGTGCTCTCTCTGGGAACATTCGTCGCGTTATCTAGTGTTCCCTACGGATTGCACAACTTCCTGCGCTAACTTCTGTGGCGCCCATTGTTGTTCTCTTTTTCTCAACGTTCTGCTCCTACGGCGGTGTCTTCGTGGCTGAACGGGATGTACATCCACAATTCTTGTGCGGAACTGTCTGTGCCGTCATGCGCAGGCCAAATGTAGTGCTGCCCAATTCAGTGATGTCAAGGGGAGAGTGGGTGAATTTTTTTTAGGCCCTGCGCTGAGACACTAGGCTCCCACGGTCTCTTATTTCCTCCGCCCCTCCCATTCCAGCAAGGCCCATAACAAATATGGTTTGTCGTATCTTGGTCTATTCCGGCAAATAGTGCGCGCGTTGCAAAGGTTGTAACAAACAGGCGCAGTTCCAGAAAGTTGATGAGGCTTCCTCTGCTGGCTTGGGCGAAGTTGTTTTAGTACGGATGTACGCGCCTTCTTGGGGCCGTATCTTCTTCCTTCCTTTACAGATACCCTCTGTAGGGTACAGACTCAGTGATTGCATATTATGCGGGCAAGTGAGGTACCCTAGATACAGTACTGTAGCAGACGCATCTTCCCTTGTCAGAACAAGCTGTTTTTCTGAATAACCTTTTTTCTTTCTTTTTCCTTTGTGTTTTTTCTTTGCACAGGTATCCTTTTTGGGGAAGCATCCAGGCTTCTTCACCAGGCTCTCTGGGTATTCTTCCCATCTTAGTCAGGTCTTGGTACGCGTAAACGCCATGATATCCCACGGGATCCACACAATGCTGCATAGTCAATGGAAGATGAACGATTGGGATAGGCGGAGAAGCATATGCAAATGGAAGCGGGCTGTAATTTGGTTTGTCAGATACATATCTGATATATATATAGAGAGGACGTTTATTCTCTTATGGCTTCTCGGTTTACTTTAAGGGTTTTTCTTAATTTCACTATTATTTTTTTTCCCCTTCGTTCGTCTGCATACTCACGTTTCATTTTTACGAACGACCTCAGGAGCATATATGCATAGGGCACTCCTCTAGAAAAAAAAATTCAGTACACCAATATTTGCATTATTCTAACATTGCCCAGCATTGATTAGAAATTTCACACACCAATACACATTAGTTTATTTCAACTGCTCTGGAATATTATATGTATTCTGGTAAACTCACTTTTTCAACAACAGCATAGCACGTCATTATCATTCACAATTTTTTTTGAGACCCCCATACCTAGAAAATAAAATCCATTGTTTCATATAATATTTTCAATATGAGTCCAATGAACTTACCTAACAAGGACAGTGCATCCAGCACTCCAGGCACTTGTTGTGGGATACCATGTGATGATGGATGCTTGGATACGATTCAAACGACACCGTTTTTCTCTGGCATTTTTACAAACTTATACTATAATATAGGCCATACCGTGAATGAGTCAGAAGATAGTATTATTCTAGATAGACGCAATTCTTTACTGTGTTACTCACACAGACTTTCTGATACAACGGGCAGCGATGCCGAGTCTTGCTCTTCGGCTCCAACGCCTTTGGACAACTCAAGAACAAACATATACAACGGCCGTATCTCCAAGAAGAAGCTGTCAGCAAAACCATCGACAGTAACATTTGCCACAGAAAGCACTACGAATTCAGGATGCAACTCCCCCTCTGTAGGCGAACTTGTCGGCACCCCCGAGTCGTCGTCGTCAGTGTTACAAGATTTACTATCTAAGCCAAGTACTACCTTCCCATTATCTGCAAACATTGCATCGAGCTATCTAATGCGTCGTCGCAGCGGCTCCATCGAAAAGAACAAAACCCACACGCCAAACACCACGTTGGATTCACCTGTGTCCTTTGGTTCTGTTTCATATTCCCCATTGGCAATCGCACCTGATTTTTCACATACCGATATCCTACCGCAAACCATGACAGTATCATCTTCAGCGCCAGTACCAAAGAGAGTTGACATCAATACCAATATTCCAAAGTCTACTGAGAGATCTACCTCCAGCACCTCATCAAGCACCAGCCCTATTGCTGGACATCCAATTAAAAATAATATTCACCCATGCGCTATTTGTGGCAAGCAGTTCCAAAGGCCATCTACACTAGAGACACACATGAACATCCATTCGGGAGAGAAGCCATACGAATGTCCGTTCCACGACTGTGAGAAATTGTTCAATGCCAAGTCCAATATGTTGAGACACCTGAAAATGCATTTCAAACTAGGGAAGGGCAAGTATTTGCTCCCCAACGGTGAAATTTCCACCAAAAAACCTACGGCTAAACAACTGACAAGCTTAACCAGCACCGAAAACAATAAACAATGACCCGTCATACGAATCGGCAAATATCGACAGCACCGTCACGAACTTGGAAAAGAAACATACATACATTTTTCCTAATTGCTTCATTCTATATTATTCTACATAATATTCATAATTACAACAATCAATATTCCTGCATCACTAGATAGAAAAAAAGAAATTCTCTCCCAACAGTAGCTTCTCAACACGAGTTGACCAATGCCAAGAGGCATTATCAGGGACTCGGGATGTATGCGTGTTAAGTTCACCGCTGCCATTAGTCAATTTATTCAGGTCAACCCATTTTGAATGAGAGGTTTTTAACGCGTCATGTTAAGGATGCCCTGATTGGATACTCATGTGATATTATTATCAAGAGTTATTTTTAATTCCTAGAGAAAAAAAAATCCTTATCTAAGATGGACACCCTCCAACCATTATGACTGTACTATTGGTAAGTTTATGGCAATTGGCTTGCCATCAAGCAAACTCTTCAACATCTATTGTCCTGGCAAAAGTGTTGAAATAAGAAGCGCGTCCGTGGTCGGCTCACATCGAAGAATGGATGACAGAAAGCTCAAATAGACTGAACCTCCCTGGCATTCTTCATCATTTTGTTGCTTCCTAATCGAGACTGATCTTAACTTATAACGGTAATACTGGGAAGTGCGAATCAAATTTCTTTTGTGTCAACGACTCTAGGTGTATTTCAAAGGTTGACATTACTTGCAATTGGGACTAATGGGTGCAGGTTTCTGTTGGATAATGTCGCTTTTCCAATCTGGTACCCCGTGTGGCTTACTCTCACTTGGGAGAACAATGTTACAAGATGTAAGATGCAATGAAGAAACTAGAGTGGAAACGAAGGAAGAAAAAGAAATGACATAATTTTCAAATTCCCAATGAGGTATCACCCAAATAGGAATTTCGATATCTCTATATGTAACATATATATAGGCACTTGATGACCAAATTTCACGAATGAGGGATGAGCCCCAAAGTAAGCCATTCCAGATTAGTCATGTCAAAAGGGCCAGCCATGTTGACATTCACCATGACCTGGTTAAGAATAACTTCGTGCATGGAATTATCTCTAGCTTTCTTTCTTGCGCGGTATTTTGGCCAAGTGTATAAAATTATCCGTTGATAACAATAGTCATCCCGGAGTTAACAAGACCAGCGCAACAATGGGGGAGTTAATACATCGCGAGCGGATATGTTTTTATTGTTCTCAACTTTCTTTTAAATTTTCTTCATCAAAAAAGTGCTATCAATAAAACAATGGAGCGGTATAAATGTACGCTACTTTCATGGTCGACCGTTCTTTTCCAATGAAACAATACGACAAAATTTGATCAATCATTGTATTGATATTGTCTAACAAAGCGTAATTAAACATATGATGTTTGAAACAACGGTAAATAATTTACTTATGGATGTACCTTACTCTCAGATACATGCGTATGAATCCCTTGCCAATTATCCTATTGTTGGTTAATTTTCATGAACAATTATTATGAACTTTGATACAAGGTAAGCCATTGTTTTGAAATGCTTCCGAAGCCTGGCATAAGCTCTGCTTATATAATCAGTCATGTGTTAAAGCTTTATTAGGGTTGGTAACTCAAGGCAAATTTTCGACAAAAATGTGGTACTATTCTAGTCAACTTCCTGGCCTTTCAATTGAGTTAAATATGGCTGGCGTCACGTCTTTAGTAATATGATATATTTTGTACATTAGAAATAATTACTTATGCTGGTAAACAAATAAATAAAAAGGGGATGTGAGTATTATGCAAATTATTTGATTAAACATTTTATTCTTTTTTGTTATTGCTGTTGCGTGCTGGTTAAAATTGGAATTTCAATTTTGATATTAACGAATCTATCGATTCAAAATTCACATCGTTATTAGCAAATGTGGTGTGTTTTTCGGAGAGGATGTGAGAGTCCAAGGAATCGTATTTCACTCTGCAGTTCTCACAATATCCAGAGCACTTCTCTGCTGGTGGTCTAGACACGGCCACCTTTGGAACAGGTACGGCTGCATCTTTCAAATCCTTTTCTTTTGCGGGGAGTGACTGGACTGCGCCCCTTGTAATCCTGTTGTCTGTCTCGTCATGGGTTGCCTCTTTAGATTCAGAAACAACACGAGAGTTATCCTTAATCTCGTTGAAACCGAGAAGTGAGTTCTGTCTGGGTAAATTATTGACTCCCAGTCTTCTTGGTTTCGAGGTGCCCAGTTTTCTGTCCACGACCATCCTGCTCAAGGACTTGATATTCTTGCTTGTGACACTGGCCTTGGTTGGGCCCAATCCATTACCAAACGATGTAGCTGCATCATTGGACTGGTGTACACCACTGGCCTTGATTTCATAATTGACACGAGACTGTCTCTTGGAGCTACAGAACTCCTCGGGAAATAGGTCCTCGGTGTCCTGTCTTGTGAAGGATGCGAGCACAGGGCGCTTTAACCTTGGCGTTGGAGGTTCCATTATGACGATCGATTTGCTGGTGGTGGCTGGGGCTGGAGTTTCCTTGACAGGCTGCTTTGATAACACAGTGAGACCACCCGAGCGGATTTCTTCACTTGCAAGTTTCTCTGTGTTGGCCACAATCTCTGCTGCTGCTGTCACAACTGGGGGGTCTATCTCCTTCAGTGATATGTCTTCCTCATCCCCTGCCTCTTCTATCCTTGAGCTATTTGTTTGCGATTGTGTCTCGGCGTCGCGTTTAGCTAGGCATTTCTTTGCGTGCTCCAGACACCGTTTATAAACAGTTCTGCTGTCCTCACAGTCGTGGGGCAGCATGATCATCTGGTCCTGGTCAAGCAAGTATGGGTCAACCATGCATGGATCCGCCCTGTTTTGGTAGAGCATGCGCAATCTCAGCGCGTATTTCTTGTTTGCCCTGTCCCGCGCATAGCGCCTCCCAACACGCTTATAAGAGCTCTCGTCGGCGTCACGGTCGCCCACGAATGGGCAGTGACCGACGGTGCCGTATTTGAGCGTTGGGTATGGCAGGTGGTTTTCGTTGTTGAGTTCTTGCTGCTTCCACTCCAGGATGACAATGGGGGACCATATCTGCCACAAATCGTACATGTAGACGTGTGGATGCTTGAAGTAGTGTGTGTCGTCGCGCTTAGTGCGCGGGTCCCTGTCATTTGGTCCGTACAGTTTCTCGTTCTCCAGCAAGTTTGAGAGCGTTGGGGTTGGCGCGCCCGTAGACACCGCCCTCCTGATCTCCTCGAGGTTGACGTCAAGATTTGTGAGAAAGCGCATTGCCTTGTTGTAGTCCCAGACCTTCATGTACTGACTGCGCGCGCGCCACACCACATCGCTGCGGCTCTCGACCTGCGCCTGCGCCTGCCCCTGCGAGTCCTTGGACCTACGAGTGACAACAATTGTAACTGAATTGTCAAAGAACTTGGACATGTGTGCGCCCAGGGTGCGAAACCCGCGCATCAGCACCTCCTGTGTCTCGTCCAGCCACTGCTTCTGGGTCCTGCCTCGCGTCGACATGTCCTCTGTCAGGTCGAAGTATATCTTGGAATCGCGACGCATGATCCTGCGCCAGTTGTTCTGCCAGTCGAGCAGTTCATTTGGGGCCACTTTGGGCTGTGCGCGTTTCTGTTCTAGTGCACGTAGAGCCGCCGTCTTGCTCACGAGCACGGCGCCCTCGATGGACCGCGATCGCTCGATCTTGGGCCGTTTTACCACCGCGGATGCTGCCAAGTCGTGGGTGTCGCCATCGTTGTGATCCGTGGCATGCAGTTCCAGCACACGTTTCTTAGCCGGCTGGGTCGTGTGGCGCAAGTTTGCGTCCGTCTCCTTCAGCGGCGAGCGTATTTGCGTAGCGGTGGGAGAAGCCATTTGCCAAGGCTTGTGTGAATGCAATGCGAAAGAATGTGCTGATGTGATGAACCGCTGGGGGGTTGTAGACAAAAACGATTGCTTTTATAACCCTGTTGCCAAAGTGTTGTATATATATATATAGGGGTGTGTTAAGTGTATATCGCCACTACCGCCCTGTTTATACCAACCAGATGGTTATGGTGGAACGGGCTGGTAGGCCTTCACCAGGCGCTGGAGGCGTGCCGCGCTCTGTTTATTGCGGAACGGTGCAAGGAAAAAGCAAAGGCGGGTCTTGTTGATCGCATTTGGCGTTTTCGCGCGTGGCACGTGACGCGGAAATTTCCACGTGACGGGGAATTCAAACACGTGACACCTATTCAATCACGTGCCTTTGACTTTTAACGTATACGACGCCGTCGAGAGCCCTAAGGCTAGGCTTCTCCTAGGCCAGGCTTCTCCTAGGCCAGGCTTCTCCTAGGCCGTCCCAGGCTTCTCCTGGGCCAGGGTTCTCCTGGGCCACTGCCCACTCGATGTGGTTTATATGCGTTAGACGTAGTTGAATGAGTATGTAGATATATATATGGCTGGGAGAGCCGCCGTGCCTGGTGAAAGCAAATGCAAAAGTGAGGGGTGGAGAAAGATCAAGATCAAGATCAGAAGAGGCTGCACTGCCGCTGCCCATTATTTGGCGACGCGCTCCACCTCGTCGACGTCCTCGCTCTCGTCCCCGGCCTTGCTGGGCTGTGTTCTGTCCATGACGCTGTCCACTGAGTCGTCGTCGAACTCGATATCCTGGTCGTCGTCGTCGTCGTCGTCCTGGATGTCGCCGACGCCCTTGAAGTTGTACACGTCGTCGTCGTTGTAGCCCATGGACTCGTCGTCGTCGTTTATGAAGTCGGAGATGTTCTGGTCGTCGTCGCTGTCGTACCAGAAGTTGTCGCCCGTTGTTGAGGACAATGCAGAGGGCGCGGCGTTCGTTCCCGCGGACGTGCCGGCGCTGGCGAGCCCTGTGGAGCCGTTCGCGCCGGCGTCCGGGCTCTGCCTGGAGGACGAGGAGATGTACGCCGTCTCTGAGCTGGGCATGACGAACCCCTGTGGGATGTCCTGCTTGGAGCGCTCGACCTCCATCTTGACGCGCTGCTTGTACACCTCTGGGTTCTTCCTGTAGTCTACGGCTGCGTCGACGTTGGCCGGGCTGGAGACGTTAGGGTCCTCGAGCAAGGAGACGATGGAGATGAGCACTGACTCCACTGTCTGCACGGGCGACCACGTCTCTGCGTCGGGCTCCTCGGCCATGGGGTCGCCGGACTGGTGCAGGATGGAGATGCAGAGCCTGCCGTCCCTGTAGACGTTGGGGTGGTAGATGGCGGGCGTGAAGCGGAACTGTGGGGGCGAGAAGGGGAAGTCGTCGGGGAAGCGCATCTGCGCCTTGAAGTAGCCCCCGTGGTAGATGGAGTCGTCGTTGAGCACCATGACGCCGATGTTCCAGACGAAGATGTTGGAGTCGTCCTCCAGCTCGATGTGGAAGGAGGGGATCGCCTTCTTGGGGTCGGTCAGCTCCCTGTACTGTCGTAGGAGCAGACTAGCGGCGGAACTTTTGCGAGACATCGAGAGCCGAACGAAGTGAGGCTAGTGCGCCGAACGAAGTGAGGCTAGTGTGTTGAGGGGTAGGACTAGTGCCGAATAAAGCGGGACTAGTGCGCCGAACGAAGTGAGGCTAGTGTGTTGAGGGGTAGGACTAGTGCCGAATAAAGCGGGACTAGTGTGTTGAGGGGTAGGACTAGTGCCGAATAAAGCGGGACTAGTGTATTGAGAGATAGGGCTAGTGCCGAATCAAATAGAATTAGTGTATTGAGAGAAAGAGTGTCCCTGGATATTCAATATATGCAGAACAAACCACTCGCTATTGGCAGAATATACCTTGTATACGTGTATGTGTAAGAATGCAGATACCAACACGCGTGTCCACCTTATCCCAAACAACAACTAGACCTCCAAACCCACACAGAAACAAACACCCACCCATATATACCAACCAACCACACACGGATCCATGACAAACCGACAAACGCACAAACAGCACAAACGCACAAGCCCATGAGTAATCACCGGACATCAGCTGTGGAGGAAACTACCGTGTCCGTGTCCGACCTGTCGAGGTCCCTCTGCCAGGCCCCCCCGCTGCCCTCCACCATCCCAGCGCTGCTCGACGACGCTATCACAACGCGAGGACGGAGCGGGTGGCGCCATTACTAAGGCCGCAGCACAAAGAGAAACACCGCGGCGCCGGGCAGCCCGCGGAAAATTTGCGGGCGGGTGTTACCCTGACCACGTGATGTGTCACGTGGGTGGGTGTGTGTATATATGTGTGTATAACTGTACCGTACAAACCAGGCAAGTGAGGGGCTCCCTTTTCACGACACCCACACACGACACCCGCGAGACACACCCCAAATTCCAGAATAAACGGCGACCCGCCGTCCGTTTCTCACTACATCTAGGGTCATTCGCCCTCCCCTCCCCTCCGCT
>JAKTPZ010000274.1:0-36530 GCA_030579215.1 Maudiozyma pseudohumilis
GGGGCCCAACGGGGCTGGGAAGTCGAACTTGATGGATGCCGTGTCGTTCGTGCTGGGTGTGAGGGGCGGGCTGAGGGGGGGTGTAAGGGAGTTGGTGTATAGGGGGGGTGTTACTACCACTGACAGTAGTGACGGCACCTCCGGTGCCGGTACTCACATGGATGGGGGTGTTACCACTAATGGTAGTGGGGAAAGTACTACTGACAGTAGTAACGGTGCCTTCGGCACCGTTACTCACATGAATGAGAGTATTACTACTAATGGTAATGGTGATGGTATTACTACTAATGGTGATGGTATTACTACTAATGGTAGTGGTGATGGTATTACCACTAATGGTAATGGTGATGGTATTACTACTAATGATGGTGCTAATGGTAATGGTAATGGTAATGACGCCGCCTACGTCAAGGCGTTCTACCGCCACGACGGCACCACCGTCACCCTGCAGCGCTCCATCTCGCCCGCGTACGACTCCTACTACTCCATCGACGGCGCCACCGTCTCCTACGCCGCCTACGCCGCCTTCCTCGAGTCGCAGAACGTCCTCGTGCGCGCCAGGAACTTCCTCGTCTTCCAAGGAGACGTCGAGCAGGTCGCCCAGCAGCGGCCCCGCGACCTCACGCGCCTCGTAGAGCTCATCTCCGGCTCAGACACCCTCCGCGCCCAGTACGACGACTTGCAGCAGTCGCGCGACACGCTGGGAGCCCGCGTCGCCGACGGCGTCCGCGCCAGGCGCAGGGTCCAGCTGGAACTCGCCACCTTCGAGGAGGGCGTGAAGCAGGACGAGCAGTACAAGGGCGCCGCGCGCGCAAAGAGACTGCTCCAGCGGCACTACGCGCTCTGGCAGCTGTTCCACCTCGACCAGCGCAAGCAGCAGCTCGACGACGCATCAGAGGAGGCGGCAAGGAGGCTCGGCGACGTCGGCAGGAGCCACGCCCAAGAGCTCAAGAACTTGCAGCGCGCAAGGACACTCGCGGCCCGCGATGGGGCAGCGGTGGCAAAGATGCGCAGCGTGTGGGAAACCCTGAGGACCCAGGGCAGCGACCTCGAGACACGCAGGGTCGCCGAGGCGCACGCGCCGCAGCTGCCGCAGAGGAAGAGAATCGCAGCCGCCGAAAAGAGGATAGAATCCCTGCAGCGGGACGTCGACAGGCAGCACGAGTACGTCGACAGGGCGCAGACCCAGCTCGACGTCGTGCAGGCAGCCAAGAGCGCTTTTGAAACAGAAATACAGGCACAGCTGGCCACGGCAGATCCGGCATCCAACAAACAGCTCAGCGCAGAGGACCTCGCACAGTACAACACCTTGAACGCACAGTTCCTGGCAACCGGCGGCGCAGCGCTCGAGGAGAGACTCGCCGTGCTGGAGAACGACACCGACGAGACTTGCGAACAGCTGTACAGACTGCGCGCAAGGGTCGAGGACGCCAGACGCACAGTCGCAGACGAGATGCAGGTGTCACTGGAGAACAACGAGGCACAGCAAGCGGCACTCAAGGCCGATTTGAACGACAAGAACGCCCAGCACACCCGCGAAGTCGCCAGGCTCAAGGACCTACAGGCAACAATCGAGTCCAGCGCAAACAGAGAGTACGACCTCAACTTCAAGCTGCGCGAGACACTCGTCCGCATCGACGACCTCAGCGCAACGCAGCGAGAGACGCTGAGGGAGAAGAAGGTCAGGGAGAACGTCGCATCGCTGCGCAGGTTCTTCCCGGGCGTGAGGGGGCTCGTGCACGACTTGTGCAGACCAAAGAAGGACAGGTACGCAACCGCGGTGGCTACAGTCCTCGGAAGAAACATGGACTCGATAGTGGTCGACTCAAGCGCCACAGCACAGGAGTGCATTTCGTACTTGAAGAAACAGCGCGCGGGCGCAGCCTCGTTCATTCCACTGGACACCATCGAGGCAGAGACAGCGACACTGCCAGTGTCGGGAGGACACGGCTACCTGCTTGCAATCAACGCGATAGACTACGATGCAGAGTACGAACGTGCAATGCAGTACGTGTGCTCGAATGCAATTGTGTGCGACACCCTCGATATCGCAAAACAGCTGAAATGGCAACAAGGAGTGAACGCCAAACTCGTAACACTCGATGGAGCTTACATCCACAGAGCCGGTTTGATGACGGGAGGCGCCTCAAGGACACAGAACAACAGGTGGGACAAGGAGGAGTACCAGAGCTTACTCACACTAAAGGACAAGCTCCTGCAGGATATCGAGGACCTCACAGCAGCAAGCCTAGGAGCATCGCTGCAGGCGCGAGAGCTTGAGGGTGCCATTGCCGTGCTGAACACCGAGATCGCCGCAATTCGCGTGAACCTGACACAGGTCGCAAGAGCTATTCAGGAGAACAAGGTCGAGATCGAACACCAGAACAAGCTCATCGAGGGCGAGTACGCACCAAAGATCGAGTCGCTGGAGGCCAAGAAGGGTAAGCTCGAGGAGGAGATCAAGGCAACCACGGCAGAGAGGGAAGAATTACAAGAGAGCGTGTACAAGGAGCTCACGGACAAATTGGGATTCTCTATCAGCGAGTACGAAAGCTCCTCCGGTGATCTGATGCGTAAGCAGAACAAGGAGTTGCAGCAACTGCAAAGGGAGATACTGAATACAGAGAGTAAGTTGCAGTTCGAGACCGAAAGGCTTGCGACTACGGAGAAGAGACTCGAGCGTGCCAAACAGGACCTCGAGCGTGCCACGGCAGAACTAAGAACTCTTCAGGAGACTGAAGTCCAGATCAAGGCGGAAATAGAGGAAAATCTGCGCGAGCAACAAGAACAAAAGGTCAAGATCGATGAGAAGCAAAAGGCATACGAATCCAAACAGCTGGAACTCACAGCAACGGAGAATCGTCTGGCTGAGCTAGAGGTTTCAACAGAGACACAGCAGCGCCAGATCGACGCTGTCGGTGGAGACGACGACAAAATCGAACTTGAGAGGGTTGGAATTCTGCAGAACTGCAAGATATCCGGTATCCCTATTCCAGTAACATCGACTACCGAATTGGCAGACCTTCCCATCGCCCAGATCGACGAGGAAACACTTGAGATCTCCGAGAAGATCGAAGTTGATTACAAAGAGCTACCCAAGAAGTACAAGGGGAGCAATGGTCACACGATCCGCACAAAATTCATCGCAGGTATCAAGGACGTCGAGGACAAACTGGCCGAGCTACAGCCCAACGCCAGAGCTGCCGAGAGATACAAGGAAGCCCAGGAGAAGTTCAAGGAGGCAAACAAAGAAGTGACAGCTCTGAAGACCCAAGAGGCAGCCATTACCAAGCGCTTCATTAGTGTGAAGCGCGAACGTAAGCAAATGTTCGAAAAGGCCTTCAACCATGTCTCAGAGCACCTGAACGGCATATACAGGGAGCTGACCAGAGATCCGAATCTTCGTGAAGAACTGAGTGGTGGACATGCCTCATTGACCTTGGAAGACGAGGACGAGCCATTCAACGCCGGTATTCGCTACCACGCAACGCCGCCACTCAAGAGGTTCAAGGATATGGAGTATCTGTCAGGTGGTGAAAAGACCATTGCTGCTCTTGCACTACTATTCGCCGTTAACTCGTACCACCCAAGTCCTTTTTTTGTCCTAGACGAGGTAGATGCCGCCCTTGACGTAACCAACGTCGAGAGGATCGCCACATACATTCGCAGGCATGGAAACCCGGACCTTCAATTCATTGTAATTTCGCTCAAGAACTCCATGTTCGAGAAATCTGATGCGCTTGTCGGTGTATACAGACAACCGCAGGAGAATGCTTCAAGAGTGGTGACATTGGACCTGCAAGAATATCCTGATAAATAAAGACACACAGCTATATACCTAAAACCACATCGCTAATTCAATACCCGATTTATTAATAAACATCACTCTTTGTAATATTATCAACACCCCCTTCTTTCCCTTTGGAGGAGCGCCGCGTGTTTACTCTCAGAAAACGCCGTAGGAACCGGCAAACCCTCATTCCGTGGAACCTCGCAGGGTGGCGATGCGCCCCAAGATATGCGATTTTCCTTGTAACTTTTGCCACCCAGGGGGGGCCAGGAAGGTTAGCAAAAGTGGTTGCTATTAATGAGAGTTGGGTGTTATCTTGGGGAGCTCAAGACGGGACCACTCTATTACTGTATTTGAACAGATCTGCATACCGGATTTATCAATTGCTAAGTACGCCGTTACGTTCTATAAGCAATCTCCAGAAAGAATAAGATTCCTTAAAGAAAGAAAAAATAATACGATAGGGAGATATCGTACACCCAGAAAGGAGAGGCCATTGTCATCCTTAATTCAACCCATACTTCACTCCATTCTCCATATTCTGTAACAGATATGCATGGTGAAGAATTGCAGGCCCCGGTGCCTCTAAGAAAGAAGGTCGTATCACACCTCAACCTAAGGGAGTTAGCGCTCAAGAGATCTAGCGAGGAGCGCCAGGGTCGTACACCCGGAATACGGTCGCCGGAACTTCTTAGTACAAGTCCATTAAGGGCAAGGTCCACCACTCCAACAGGCTGGAAGTCTGCGGGTGAGTATAGGACGGACGTTATTGTTAATGAAAGACTTAAACACTACAGTCTTGATTACCCAGAGGATGCGCAGCAACAGGAGAAGGCATTATATGATCCAGATTCTAAATGGTTCAGTAGAGGTAGTAAACCCGTATTCAGTCCAGCTGATCACCTGTGCTATACTGTGGAGAGCAAAGCGGACCAGGCCAAATATCTATGCCACGTCCTCGTAAATTTGTACATTGCACTCAACTCCCTCGACATCGAGGGAACAATCTCGATCTCTAATAAGGACCTGGGTGACTTAAAGGCTGATATCGACAACCTTGCATTAAAGACGGATATTTTCAGGTTTTCAAGGGATGGAACAACCGCAGTAGGGGATCACACCGGGTACGACAGCTTTGACGAGGAGGAGTTGTACAATGAAGATGACTTCCTGGACTCTACCGGACCTGATGCACATGCTACTGGTAAAATAACCACAAAGTCGTCTAGTATTATCAACGTCAACCATTGGACGCAAGAACTAAGAAACTGCATGGTTTTTGATATCCCAGTTTCCCTAAGAAAGTCACTAGCTGTTACGTATTACTACTTATCATTGGTGAGAGGTCAAAAGATTGCTCGTAGTCTACACATCTCCATGTTTGAAATGTTGGTAGATCGCGACGATGACGGTGAAGATTTCACGGAACTATTGAAGCAGAGAGGTCTGGTATTAGATCATAAGCCATTATTTTCCTTCTTCTGTGCCTTCCTACCTTCACCAGACGCCGATTACACTGCATTCGACCTTTCGTCTTCAGACGACGCAGAGATATTCAAGCAGCTGCACAGACTTGCTCTAGCTTCGAAGCCTTTCTTTGATGAGCACGATGAAACAATTTTAAAGGACTCCATGAATGTGCTGCTTCCAAGCTTTTCTCCTGGTACTTTGGCCACTATTCTTCCAATAATTTCCTCCTACGTACCATATCACTACCACAGGGGAGCTAGTGTCATTGATTACTTCCCATTCTGTTTCTCCTTATGGACATCTGTGAGTGCCAACGTCGTTGTAGATGCAAATCTATCTGAATTTGTTGGTTTAGTAGCAGAGGATGTGCATGCCAATGTCTTCGAGAAAGGTGATGAGTTTTTGAGTAATACAGGGATTTCATTAGGTCCATTTGGAATATTTACCGAGGACCAAATGACATTCTTATTCAACAGACTTCAAGGCCACTTGAGAACCAAGGCACACATACATTCATATTCTAGAACATTGAGACCATTCATTTACAGTATCATGGGAGATGATAACGAGCTTTTCTTTGAGAAATTCCAGTCTTTAATGAGGTCAATTGAAACTTTCATTTACCCTTCAAATATGGGATTCTGGACGAAACCTATTGCAAAATTCATTCACACATTCATTAAAATGTACCATGCAAGGGTCGAGATGGAGAAGGAAAAGGAGGTGTCAACCACCAAAAAATACTTGACTGTCGAATGTAATGCAAAGATCATCAGTTTGTTCCTGGACACTTTGAGAACAGGAGCCCAAAATAAGAGTTCTGAAATCACAAATTATTACATCTCAGGCTACGCCTACCTGCTAGACCTGGAATCTACAAACCGCCATCTAATATTTGACACCATATTAGAGGATGTTTATGATGCCTTGGCAGGTGAGTTTGTAGAGTCAAAACACAGAATAATCTCGGCTTTCAAACAGTTCACGAGGATTGTCAGGTTTATGGCTGAAGATAAGCTGTACAGAGTCCACATAACCAACATTCTAACAATGCTGGTGAATATGATTGATGTGAATGATATAGTTATGACCGATAATATCATGAATATTATTGTCTCCACAGCCTCTTTCGTGCCCTTCAGTAGCCTGGTTGGTGAGGATGAGTATATGACCTTCCAATCAGATACAATTCCTTTTGTCCAACAACATTACTTCCACATGAAGACCCACGTTTCTACTCCATTTGAGTATGACCAAAACATTCTTGATAGGGCTTTCAAAGCGTCCACCACGGAGTTTAAGAATATTATCATTCAGTATATTGACAAACTATTCCAGCTTGTTGACACTGAATTAAACGATGCTATGGTTATAAAGATAAATCAAACTTCCATCGTCATTATGGCGGCTTTAGACAACACCCATTTAGATTTCTTTTCTGACAAATTGCTTCAACTTTTCTGGAAAAATGATGCTTTCAAGGATCAGCATGCTAACTACGAAATTGTCACTACCCCTATGGCTGTGGTATTTAAAAGAAAGCCAGACCTAAGAGATACCCTAATTGACATGCTGATGTTTAATGTCAAAGATCAAATTGACAGAGGAGCTGGTTCTGCGAGAAGTACTTCCAGTCTCCATGAAAGGGACGCAAAACTTGCATTATATCTGAACGCTTTAAATGAAAGTTTGAGATATGGGTATATGAGTATCGTCGAACATAAGACCAAACTCATTGACTTTTTCAAATTTTTCACCGAAAATACAACAAACCCAGTTCTGGACGTCTTATCGTCCATGGGTATCCATAATATATTGAGTAGTTTGACTACCACAGAGATAGTAAATCAATCTATGTTTTCAAACACTTGCTCTATTCCACCTGGGGAGAGGTGGGGAGGTCTGCAGTTCAATGACAAAAAATTCGATCCCGAAAATATGAATTTCGAATGGCACAACCCTTGCCAAGAGGAGATCCAGACAGCGTTTGAGATATTCCAAGATATTTCAGACTATGCGATTAAGAATCTCGAAGGTGTTATGGAGGCCGGTCTCCCCACAACGAAAACGGACGACCTTGTTCAGAAATATATGTTCCTACTCTCCAATGCCATCTCGGGTGCTAGTTTATTGTTTGATGCCGATTTCAATAAGAATATACACGGTTCCAAAGCTCAAGATCCTTCTTCTTACAGGGAAAAACTTCTTCTCCTGAAATACATCAGGGATAGAAAGTGTGACGTTCTGGATATTAACATGGATATCGACCAGATTCCAGTGAGCAAGGATGATGAGGATCTACTATCTGACAATGTTTCAAATTATAGTGAATCTGACACCATGTCTGACGCGATTGTGATCAAGGATGACATGCTCGGTGAACTTTACATCGACGAGGGAGAGGTATCGGAAGTTCCATCTGCTATTGGTACACCTGTTCCTGGTCAAAATTCAGCGGGGATGGCAAGTACTAACGGGTTAAGTTTCAGAGATCTGGATATGTACAGGTGCAACTATTATTTTGGCGCCAGTGCCGAAGAAAAGTTTGAGAACCCGTTGTATTTCGATATTCATAAGGTCCGTTCAAAAATTGGTTTGTTCTGTCACAAGCTATGTCAGTTCCTTTCTGAGAACTTTGAGAATAATACTACAATGTTTCAGGTACTTCTGAGGACCATCAACATTTGGTTTGTCGATATCGGACAAGAATCTTTTTATGGAGGTGACTCCATGTCATCTTTAGACACTGATTTCCTTGAGAACGTACAGTCACTATCTCATCTCGATCATCCATATACGAGAACCTGCTTATCCGCGAAAATAAACAGATATCACGAGAGTCGTGTGCTTCTTCGTAGCACAAACAGATATCCATCTAAGCTGGAGGTTCAACTTTTGAAAGACGTCATGAAGTTATCCCTGTCATTGTATCCAAACATTCATTCTGTGGCTCAGAATTCGGTTGCTTATGCGATGAATGAGCTAATTGGGTCATATGCGATTATATCTAGAGGAACAATTAAGGCATTAGAAGACTGCTTAGCAGAACAATCTAACAGGAAGTTGGAAGTTTGTCTAAAGGCTTTCCGCTCTAAGAAAATACTCGCCAAGGCTGGTAGAGATTACAAGAATCTTCCTAAATTAATTTCTCTGCTACTCGAATGTTGCACCATTAGTGAGTATGATATCGATGTACATGCGGATCATATTATTTCAGAAATTATTCCATTTATTCGCATCCCGCCAAGTTTTTGCATCTACGATCCAAGAATGTATAACTCGTTACAACCACCAGATACCAGTATTGAGTTACAGATTGAGGCCGTAAAAAAGGCCAAACAGAATAAGAGGGATCAATATATTTCTATTTTCCAAACTTTAAGGTCAGAATTACTTGATAAACTAGACAGTAACAAGTTCAACTGGAAGACACAAACACTTTTGATCCGTTTTATAACCAGATTTGAGTCGAATATCGAACTACAATCTGATAAGAAGTGCACAGAAAGCATCATCAGACAAAGTCTTTCTCAACATCCCAAGGTTGTTCACCTCGTAATGAAATCTGTTATATCCATTTGGAATAAGTTGATATCCCTTTCTGACTACGCATATGATATCTCGAACTCTGCAAGGGATACATTTGTCCCACCTTCGGTGGTAGAGCTACCTGTCCCAGATTGTGATGCCAGAGAGTGGTTCGATAAAGAGATGAACAATTTCACAGAGCCCAAGTTTTTCATCGACTCAAAGCCGTACATTGGCTGGCTGTGCTGGAGTAAAACCGTCAAGGTAGTTTCAGCAAAGCAGTTTGAGATCAACCTGCGCGAACAGGATGCTGATATTTTGAAAACAATTGGTTCCTTTATTTCTAAGGAGTTCCTCGAGAACATGGGTGCGACATTAATTAAAGAAAATGAGTTGAAAGCATCTTTCGGAAGCGCCGAAGTTTCTTTCTTTGTGTTAGTACGAATCTTAATATCCCGGGGCTACACGTCTGCTACATTCGAAGACTTGTGTGACATGTGTCGTACATATTACAAACCTGGTGAAAAGGCCTCGATGGTCTTTTCGGTTGAGATAGCCTCTGCAATGATGTGTGCTACAAAGTATATACCAAGAGCAGATATTAAGGAACAAGAACAATTCTTGGTAGAGTTCCTAACTGAATGCATGGGGCATGGTTTGAACCCAGATTCGTTTGGCATTTGGTCTATTGTATGCTGGTGGATCCCCTCGGTAATGGACGTGCGCAGGTGTCCAGCCTTGCAACAAGTGTTTGGTACTATTGGAGCCTGGCTTGATGCAGATCTCGACAGCGTGAATGCCCAGTATTCCAGATTAATTCTACTGCGTAATATGCTTGCTGGTATGGAGTTCCGGACATATGAAGTTCAGCCATTGCTGGACAGTTTGATCTTTGACCATCCTTACGATAAGGTCCGTGAGGCAACAGCACGTCTCTTTACTACACTAGTCCAGAATGACTGTTATCCATCGGCTGGTAGTTCTGCGAAGCTAATATCTCTGGAGAGTCAGCCAGAAGATGGATTAGGACTCCCATTTAAACAGATTAGTGAACGCATGGACAATGTGATCAAGCGTAATTTTGCCGAAGTGGCAATGGAGTACAGAAATATTGCTGGTCTCTCTCCCCAAGAGGTTCTGAAGACCCGCTACTTCCGTGTCACGTCTTCTGCCTTCTACTGGATCCGTGAGATGGCCAAAGGCCCCAACCGTGTTCTGTTAGTTCCTTACTTGTCGAACTACGTTTTACCGTTCATGGCTCAACTCGTCTCTCAACGTGATATGTGCCAGCTGGGCCAACTTGAGCCTGGGAAACTGTTACTGGGCATTGCATCGATGACAATACGGAAGCAGCATATTGCTGGTCTCGTTTCATTACTTTCCAGTGACCAGCTCGTAAACTCAAACTCTTCGTACCAAATCAAGGTCCAACTGGTGTTTGTTGAATACTTATTGTCTAACATGTTGCTGCAACTCGATGGCGAACAGCTCTCGCAGATCCGTACATTTGTGCTTTCGCAACTACGCAACCCTACCCACGTGGAAGTACGAACTCAGGCCGCTGCAGTGCTCTCTGACATTGTGCATAACCTCGGAGACGGCACTCCATTTGTTACCGAACTGATAACTCAGTTCGATGGTGAACTAACGCGGTACACCTGGAAGGAGAAGCAGGCTCGGTCCCAGACGGATGTTTCCATACACGCTAGTCTACTTGGTCTTGGTGCTGTGATTGGGGCGTTCCCATACGCTTTCCCGCTTCCAAAATGGATTCCTGAACAACTTTCCATCATTTCCTCATGGGCCCGTACAAGCGGCCTGTGTGGCACAGCAGCAAAGAATACGATCAGTGATTTCAAAAAGGTAAGGGCCGATACATGGAGATTTGACCGTGAACGGTTCACCACTGATGAGCTGGAAGATCTCGAAGGTGTGTTACGGAGAAGTTATTATGCTTAGAGAGTCGCAAACACTATTTGGACCCTCTCACGGACATAATGTGTGTACGTATATGTATATTGTACTTAATGTATCACTGTAAATGTAACCTATTACACTACCGCAATTAGAGCTTATTTGCCTAAACTGCTGTCCATTGTGCATGTTTAGCGCCACACGCCCCGGCAATTAAATCACTGCACCGGGGCGGTGCAACAAACCCCGCGGCCCGCCACCGTCTGTCAGGGACAGGGTCCCTCGATGCACAAGTTGTACAACCCCAGCTACCATTGTCGGTATCTGGGTATCAGAATATATATATATATATATATTTACTACCCACATCACTTCAACCCATTTTATACAGTCGTACGCAGCAGCTCAATTCAGAGGATTTAACGCCCCAGAGTAGCAACAATCATCCCGTACAACCATTCCGGTCCACATCGCCGACAACCAAAGACCGGCACAGTATCTTTTAATTGTGTATTATTGTGTTTTATCATACCGATATAATATTATAGAGGCTGTACTGTAACCTCCATTTTGAGAATCAAGTGATACTCCTATTCACCACCCGGCAACAGGAATACACCGCCCCAAACTAGAACTTCCCAGTCGGAAACTACGGACAAAGACACAGTTGTAACCATAATCACACCGTACAAAAGTTTACTAGAACCATTTAGTGTAATATTCCGCAACTAAACATACGGCAGTGCATTATACGAATCCCACACTTCCATATTCGCGCAGCTTTCCACCCCCCAAGACAATAGCCGCCCATATTACAGAGAGGTATACACTGTAAACCAGCTCAATCATACCTACCAACACAGCTCTTTTGCTATTTGCACAGCTCTGCGTCTAGGAATATCTACTAGCCCGCCTGCTACAATCTTCAGGAACTCTAACCTTTCCCCTGTCGCCCCAAGCAGCTAATGCCACCTATTCAGAAAATCCTCCTTATCGGTGACTCCGGTGTTGGCAAGTCCTGTCTCCTCCTGCGTTTCGTCGAGGACAAGTTCACCCCTACCTTTATCACTACCATCGGCATCGACTTCAAGATCAAGACGGTTCAGCTGGGCGGACACTCCGTGAAACTTCAGCTGTGGGACACTGCGGGCCAGGAACGGTTTCGCACCATCACCACAGCATACTACCGCGGTGCCATGGGTATCGTACTGGTGTATGATGTTACAGCCGGCCAGACGTTTGATAACATCCGAACCTGGCACAACACTGTGCATGAGCACGCCAGTGACGATGCCCAGCTGCTACTCGTAGGAAATAAGAGCGATATGGAAGAACAGAGAGTGGTGTCCGTGGAGGAGGGAGAAGCCCTGGCACAGGATTTGGGCATCCCGTTCATGGAGGCCAGTGCGAAAGACGATACAAATGTCGCAGAGGTGTTTATGAAGCTGGCTGGCATGATAGAGGACCATGCTGGAGAGGACGCAGACAACGACAGCGACGCTAAGGCGCCAGGAATCAACGTCAGCACAAGCGGGGCGAGTAAATCAAGCTGTTGTTAAACAAGGGAACAAGGGGTCCTGGCAATGGGCAGGGGCTCTCTCTCTCGCTCGCTCTCTCTCTCTCTCTCTCTCTCTCTTTGTGTATTCTATTGCCCCATTGCCCTATTGCACCATCGCCCTGATCGCAAGTGAATCGCCCATTTCTACAGACAATGCCGCACGCTGCACGCCCACACCATCGACACAGGAATCACGGTTCGTTGCACCACCGCGCCACTCTCAACCTCTCCCTACTTGACAATGCAACGCTGGTTGCTTTGACTTCTTTATACAATGCACTGCACATTCGTGCTTCTTCTTTCTGCGGCGTTTTCTTAGGCCGCTGTCATCTCGCGCCACTTTGGGCCGCCCACGTTTTTCTCCTCCTCAGGGCTGCAAAGTGCAGCACTTTATACATACCTATATATATATATATATATATACATATACGAATGGGTGGCACTTCTACAGGAATTAAACAAACCTAAAGCGAATCTACACACCGTAAAAGGGATATATCAATATGTTGTTTGGTGCTAAGCTCGCTAACGAAATGTATCCGCCTTGGGCTGGGTCTTATATGGCCTATGATGAATTGAAGGGGTTGCTGAAGGAGAGTGCCGGAACCGGTAATGCGGCTGGCGCTAAAGCAGGATCTGGCAGCACCTGGGACGATGCAGACGAGTCTCGTTTTGTTACTCGTCTGGATGGTGAACTGGAGAAGGTATACACTTTCCAGACTCAAAAGTACAACACCCTCCTGGACAAGCTGTCTAACCTTGAGAAGCAGACTGCTTCCGAGGAGCAGATCAAGACACTGGATCCGGATGCCTTCCAGCGTATCCTCGAGGATGCGTTGACAGAGGCGCAGGAGCTCGACAGTTTCGCTAGACTAAACTTCACCGGGTTTATCAAGATCGTGAAGAAGCACGATAAGCTGCACCCAAAGTACCCCTCTGTGAAGTCTTTGTTGGAGGTGAGACTGAAGGAGCTGCCTTTCCACTCCGAGGAGTACTCTCCACTGCTCTACAGAATTTCGTATCTGTACAACATTCTGAGAGGTAACTTTAGCACTGTATCGCAGTCGCTTGCTTCCACCTCGAAGCTATCCAACGTCGGCACTGCTACTTCCACCGAGCACCGTGACTCTGAGTACAAGGTCTACAAGTTCTGGATCCATAAGGATAACCTGATGGAGGTGAAGACACGTATCCTGCGTCACCTGCCTGTGTTGATATACGCATCTACCCCCTCCGCCAACGACGACTTGATCGACAAGTTCGAATCCGATATCCTCGACAACGACGGTGGGATTCAGTCTGAGGGCTCGAGTCCCGTCGGAAGCACTCTAGGTGATCGCAGCAGTGCGATTGCCGGTGCTGGTTCGACTGCCGGTGGCGCTGCCCGCAACTCTCTTGACCCGGTGATCACCACACTGTACTTCGACAACGAGTTCTTTGAGCTGTACAACAACAAGCTGCTAAAGAGTAGTCACGCGCCAACTTTGCGTCTGAGATGGACTGGTAAACTCGCTGACAAGCCCGATCTGTTCATGGAGAAGAAGATGATCGCTGACGGTACCGAAGCTGACGAGCCCGGTCATTTTGACGAACGCAGAGTCACTATGAAGCAAAAGTACCTCAACGGATTCATCTTCGACGGTGATAAGCGTTACGAGGAGAACATCCTGAAGCGCATGGCTGCTGCAGGATCCCCAGAGCAGACAATTGCCAAGACCCGCGAGGACTTTGATGAGATCCAGAAGTTCATTATGGAGGAGCAGTTGCAGCCCGTCATGAGAACAATGTACACACGTACAGCTTTCCAGATTCCTGGTGATGACAGAATCAGGGTCACTATCGACTCTGATATCCTATACATCAGAGAGGACGCGTTTGATTCATCCAGACCAATCAGAGACCCACGCAGCTGGCACAGAACTGACATTGATGCCGATGTCACTAACCCTATGCGCTTCCTAAGATCGGGTGAGTACGCAAAGTTCCCATACTCGGTTATGGAAATCAAGATCAAGGAGGTCAATTCAGAGAGCCACTCGTCGTCATCAACTGGACTTCCATCTTCGAACACTATCTCATTGGACAAGATGCCAAGAAAGCATGGCCAGTGGATGTCTGAGTTGACGAGCTCCCACCTGGTCAAGGAGATTCCAAAGTTCTCCACCTTCATTCAGGGTATAGCCAGTCTGTATGGCGAAGAGGATAAATTGGATATTCTACCATTCTGGTTACCAGAGCTAGAGAAAGATATCAGAATCAATCCAAAGCAAGCATACGAGGAAGAGGAAGATAAGCGTAAGAAGCAGAAGGAGATCCAAAAGAGACTAGATGGTATGAGAAGACTCTCGAAGATCCAGAAACAGCCACCTTCGCTGACCGCAGGATTTGATTCGGATATTATTGAAGAATCTCAGGGTCTCGGTGATTCTACCACGGGAACAGCTGCCACTGCGGCTAGCACGCCTGCTTATGAAGCTGATCTGGAGGACCACGAGTCATCTGATGATGAGGCTAATGTTGTGGCATTAAAGAAGGGTGTAAGGAGAAGAACTGCACGCAAGAACAAACAGACCACAGAAGCTATTTTCCTGAACATCCTTGCTGGAAGAGAATCCAAACTCACTGGGTTCGACTCTGAGGAGGAAGAGGTTGAGCTCCCTGCCGGTGTGAGAAAGCCAACTAGCTACATTAAGAACGCAGGACCAGTCAAAGTTGAGGCAAAGGTGTGGCTTGCCAATGAGCGTACTTTCAATAGATGGCTTAAGGTTACCACTTTACTAAGTGTCTTAACATTCTCCATTTACAACTCTGTGAGGAAGGCTGCATTCCCAAAGCTCGCAAACACTATTGCTTACACATACTTTGGTCTGACAATCTTCTCTGGACTATGGTCCTACAAGACGTACATTGACAGATTAAAGGTTATCAAGGAGAGAAGTGGTAAGCATCTTGACGCTCCACTAGGACCAATGATCGTCGCTACAGTTTTGGCAATTACCCTTATCGTGAACTTCGTTGTCGCCTTTAGAGAGGCTGCTACAAGACAACGCCAGGCATTCACGACAACCATGGCCGGATCAGAGAACAACACTAGTGCACATGAGTTGTCCGAGAACTTACAGACTATCCAGAACTTTGTATTCAAGATTGTCGGTGCCAAATAAATTAAAGGGATCCTGTAGCAATATTATTTTTTTTATTTAAAATACATGTAACCTATATAATATTCATAAAGTAATCACAGCTTAATACGTGACATCTGTACACACTGCCCAATTATTATCGTTTTAACTTTACATTATCATCTACCTCTCGGACGATTAAACTTTGCTTATTACACATGTTATTATGTAATCGTTTGAGATCTCTTAAGATGAACTATGGATTGATAAGATAGAGAGAAAATTTACTCTGTATTATCGAATTCCTCAACAAACTGTGCTTGAAGTTGTTCTAATACTGAGACTGAAATTCCGGAGCCGTTCTTTACTCTTTCTAAAATTGAAATAAAATTGTAAATCTTTTTCATTTGATTTACAACAGAGGGAGTCACCTCAGTACCCGTCTTTGACTTCGAGACCCCTTTACTGTTTTGTTTCTTTAATTCCTGTAGCTTTGATTGTATGATATTGGCATTATCCAGTATTACCTGCGGTAGCATTCTTGAAAGGGTCTGTAGGGTATTATATGCCAGTGGTTCTGATGATTCGTGAATGGTGTATAGCATGTTCAATCTATTATTGGTTTGTGTTGTTTTCATCTGTAGATGAATTACGGCCGGTTTACTTGCTAGTATTTGTGGAATTTCTTGGAAATGTGTAGAAATGAATGCGGTGCATCCAGTACCCAAAACATATTCTGTTACTCCCAATGAAAGTGCTAGACCGTCATTAGCGCTGGTGTTTCTTCCTAGCTCGTCTAAAAGTAAAAGTGAGTGTTCGGAAAGCTCATCTAAGCAGTATGCTACCTCTTTCATTTCAAATGTAAAAGAAGAAGATGTAAATTCTAAAGAGTCGCTACATAACCTCGTGTGAAGGTTACGGAAAATCGGTAAGGTAGCTGTCCTCGCTGGTATTGGTGAACCAATCTGAAACATAACGCACAGCAGTGCCATTTGTTTTAAATAGACAGATTTGCCACTCATGTTACAACCAGTTATAAGTTGCAAATTTGAACTGCCTTTGATGCTAGTGATATTATTTGGAACAAAATGTTTCAACGATTTACTTAAGACAGGGTGTCTAGAACTTTTGATCTGGATACTCTGGCCAATAATTGGAATGCAGTAATCATATTTCTTGGCGTTATTAACAAAAGAACATAGGAGATCTAACATAGAGAGTGCCTCTGATATCATAAATAGTGCCGGGACATATGTGGCAATTTTGTTTAGAAGGGTGTGCACAGCTTTTTCGCTTAGAAGGCATATCTCTGTTATTATTTCTTTTAGCCTGTGATTGAGTTTTTGTAGTATTAATGTAGAACATTCTATCCATTTGCCCTGATAAACCCTATTAATAAATCTATCGGGAAGTTCAGATATATCTGGGAAATCAGCTTTGGAAATTCTGATGAGAAACCCACGTGTAGGAACAAAGTTGTGACTGAAGTTCTTGCCCACTTTCTTACTTTCTTCCTCGATTTCGCTGTATATCTGATCAGTGATGTTTTTAAAGACGGTCCTTGTGGCTTCTAGAAGTCCATTTGGTCCATTCTTTACGGCATATATTCTTTGATTTTGAACCTGAATATTTCCTTTTGCCCAATGGCAGTCTGTTTCAATAAATTGATCTATTTCGTCTTCGATCTGTTTTAGTTGTGTTGAATTAATAATTTGAAATATTTCTCCTAGCAAAATACTGTCGGACTCTTTGTCTTTTATTATATCTTGTAATTCTAATGATTTACTAATAATATCCTTAACCAAAAGGACGTAATTAATCTTTTGTTCTGGTTCAATTTCACTGTAGTCCACAGAGAGTAGTCTAGAGAATATCATATCAAGGTCCTGTGACCCTTTCAAATTAGACCTTATGGAATCAAATAAACTGGTGTCATCTAATATGACTGTAACAGCTTTTAGTCTCAATTCAATACTTTCCTTATTGGTCAGTGGTTGCAAAATGTTATTTCTCAGCAACCTTTTCCCCATTGGTGTTAGGGTGGAATCGAGAAAGCGGAGCAGAGAGGCTTCTCCCTTCTTTACATTGTTCTCAACCAATTCGAGCCCTCTAATTGTCAACATATCTATGAGCATAGTACCATCAGCGTTCTCGAGATTGATACGAAGACTTGAAAACAGTGGATACCCCTTTCCTTTACCTTGCTTTAAAATAATATACTCAACAGCGGCTGCTATGGCCTGTAATCCAAACAACTTTTCAGAGTATTTCCTAGAAACATGTTCTTTTGTTTGCTGCTCCATTGAAAACTTTTCCACATGTTGAAGACCAACTCGTTCATTAAATACCTTAACTGGTAGGCTGGTAATAGTTGTTGCGGTTGGAATGTTAGATTTTATAACTGACACCAGTTTAGAAGGCTGAGGAAGAAAAGAGTTACTTGGTACAACTATATCGGTTGGTTCGTGGATCTGTAACTTGTGGATTGTTCTTATATATATGGGAGAGTCAATGAACTCAGAAAATTTTAGTGATCCAACATTCAGATTGATTACACATACCCCTACTTTTGTATTGGTGTGATTGCTTATCTCAAAAAGTGCACATACTATTTTATTTGATGGTGGATTCAATGCACCGGTGAGTCCTCTCGTAGTGGTTGGCATAGTACGTCTATTATCTCGTTGAGTTCCAGCCGTTTTCTTTTTCGATGTTGAATTAGGACAAGATGTCTTAGATGGGAACTGCGATGACTTCAAAAGCTTCCGAGATGACAGCGGCCTCTTTTTTCCTTTGGTGTCTCCAATTGAGTTAGAGGAGGTCCTGGTTCGCGACACATCTGAAGTTGTTCCCCTATCAAAACATTTCTGGCTTATAAAACTTGAGAGGTTAAGGTGGTGCTCCATAATTAGTTTTATGAATGTTGCTTTACTGTCACATAAAGTGTATTTTACTTTGGCGGCTATTTTTTTTCTTGGTTCAAGGTTTTTATAGTCCGAGACCACTTCATTCGTTCAAGAAAATGTATGCATGCTCTTCACCTTTGGCATTGGCAAGAATGCTATCATAAATATCTAAGAAAAATAAATTTCAATGTACTTCCAATATGTTTATGTCTGCAGTTCGGACACTTTCAAGTATTTCCCACTTTAGTGTGTTTGATGGTCTGGTCTAAGCTGTTTTTTTAGATATAAGGTGAATTTCAATTGGTTATTTCTCGGTGAAGTCTTCTGACCGCTCATAGCATGTCATTATCACAAATTTGCTTGATATATTGGGTGATCGATAGTTTCAATGGGGTGGAAAATACGCTACTGACTGTGTTACATCTTTATCATTCTATAAAGTTCTTTCCAGAACAGATCTAATGGTGTATCCTATACGTCATGCTTCCTAATAATGTAAAGTTTTCTTCGGTGTGATAGTTGCCAGGCTTGTCTGAGATATATCTGACATGAATGTCCAAGTAATATCCTATATTAATTTAGGGCACAATTTCAGTCAGAAAAACGTGTAGTATAGGTTGGTCTACCTGAAAAGGGAGGTATATTTCCTTTAGAGATGTCGCGCATGAAACTGGTACTACATATTGAATTCTGGTTAAGAATATTCGAAGCACTATTGCATTTCAGCCCTTAGACTCCCCCATTCTATAGAAAATTTCTCCTATTCTTCAGATATTGGTGCCTGGAAGAAGAGTACAAACTGTTCTGCGGTTTTGTGGAGTTTCCGCCAAAGTATCTGGTCTTCCTTAAAAAGAATATCTGTCTCACATCAACGTAAGACAGGGGTTGTGGTCAAATATTGGTAAGGATCATATTGGGCAAAGTAAAAAAAAGATCGACCTCGGTGAGGATTGAACTCACGATCTTGCGATTAACAGTCGCACGCCTTAACCAGCTTGGCCACGAAGTCAGTAAATTCATAAATTTTTCAAAATTTCATTTCTCCGAGAAGACTTGTAAATATGTCACGTGATTTCATACTCCTACTCGTTATCTCTTTTATTCTCTTTTAAAACCCAGAAATTTAATATTACATTAAGTTACTCAATCAAGCAATATTTTCTTTGAAATTTTAAAACTCTTATGGAGTCTGTGTCTAATTATATAGGTATATTGAGACATTTTCATTCAACAGCTTATTCTTCCGGTGAGACTTCGAGATTTAAGTTTCCCAGAACATAATCATAATAGAAATATTACCTACTATGTACAGATATATCGGCCATGGGTTAACAGTACCACCAGACTATTTTAACCAAAATTTCGAGTGGTATAAATATGCTATACAACGACCGAGACAACTCTGCCATTTCCGATTGTTTAAGATATCTCTCTTTTGTGCATGGCAACACAAGCAATAATGATTAAAATGGCAGTGTGCAAGAAGTCGACTGATACGTGTACTATATTTTATTGGGCCCCAACATTCAGCTCTCTAGGGCTAGTGGCGCACCTTTTTCCCTTTCGTTACCCTAAGAACGTCCGCCACCTGAAAAAAAAAGTAACACCCGCTCCATAGTTAACAAATCTCCATCGTTTACAGCAGTACTACTACATTCCCACAGATCATAATCTTTGCAAATAGTCTTGACCATTTTAATCAATTGACTGCCATCTTGTTGTTATACTCTAGAACAGCATAAATATTTCCAATTGAGATAACCAAGAGATGAAACAAAGAATCAGTGGATTGGATCTTAAACTTCTGGCTGAGGAACTACGAACCTCTTTGGAATCATACAGACTGTCCAACATATACAATGTTGCAGACGCCAGCAAACAATTCCTATTGAAATTCGGAAAGCCTGATTCTAAACTCAACGTTGTTGTTGACAGTGGTTCCCGGATTCACATAACCAATTTTACCAGACACACACCACAGGCACCATCCGGGTTTGTCTCCAAACTGAGAAAACACTTGAAGGGAAAACGTCTCACAGCATTGAGACAGATACCAAATGATAGAATACTGGTCCTTCAATTCGCCGATGGTCTGTACTACTTGGTCCTAGAATTCTTCAGTGCTGGTAATGTAATGTTGCTAGACCAGGATAGACGGATTTTATCTTTGCAGAGAATTGTTTCTGAACATGAGAACCAGGTTGGCGAAAATTATGATATGTTTGATGAGACTCTATTCCAGGGAAAACCAGAAGACAATATAATCGAGACTAACTTCTCTGTGGAGCTAATCAAGTCGTGGTTGGATGAAGTCAAAGAACAGGAAAATGTTTTGGCTAATGTTCCACAGCCAACTAAAGGTAAGAAGAAAAAGACAATTTCGATTCACAAATTACTTTTGCGTAAGCAACCCCAATTATCATCGGATCTATTGTCTAACAATCTTAAGAAGGCGCTTATAGTTCCCTCTGCATCATGCTTGGAGTTCGATGGGAAGGAAGATACTATTGTTCAGTTACTCTCGGAAACCCAGGAGCAGTATATCAACCTCCTTAATGCTAAGGAAAGGAGCGGTTATATTGTTGCAAAGCGAAACCCACACTTCAATTCTGAAAAAGATGAAGCGTCGCTCGAATACATTTATGAGAATTTCCATCCATTTAGACCTTTTGTCGCCAGTGCCGACGAAAACCAATGGAAAATTATTGAAATTGATGGGCCATATAATAAGACAGTTGATACTTTCTTCTCGACCATTGAATCTAATAAATTTGCGTTACGGATCCAGGGTCAGGAGGCGCAGGCAAAGAAGAGATTGGACGATGCCCGTTTGGATAATCAAAAGAAAATCCAGGGTCTGTTGGATGTGCAGACATCCAATGAACGTAAAGCTGAGCTTATCATTGAGAATGCCGATCTTGTAGAGCAGACAAAGGCGGCAGTGCAAAGTCTTATTGACCAACAAACGGACTGGAGTACAATGGACCGACTTATCCAAAGCGAGCAAAATAAGGGTAACCAGATTGCTAAGTATATCGAACTCCCACTGAACTTGAAGAAAAACAAGATTAATTTACGGTTACCGCTGTCTCGTGACGACGAAAATGAAGAGGATGAGTCGCTAGATGGTGACGAGGATAACTCTGAAGATATCACAGATAGCTCTGATGACTCTGACATATCAGATAGTTCTGATTCCGAGGACTCTGATTCAGACGTAGAGGAGAACAGTGGCAAGAGAAAGCGGGCACTTCAGAGTAGTAAAAAGAAAGCAACCCAATCGCAGAAGACTTTGGTTGTTACGATCGATTTGGCATTATCTGCATACGCCAATGCTTCCCAATATTTCACTGTTAAAAAAACAGGTGCTGAGAAGCAAAAGAAAGTTGAGAAGAATCTCGAGAAGGCAATGAAAAATATTGAAGAAAAGGTGAATCAGCAGCTGAAGAAAAAGATGAAGGAGACTCACAAGGTTTTAAAGGAAATTCGGACACCATATTTCTTTGAGAAGTACAACTGGTTTATATCTAGTGAGGGATTTCTTGTGCTACATGGGAAGAGTGGTATTGAAAGCGATCAGATCTACAGCAGATACATTCAAGATAAGGATATCTACCTTTCCAACAGTTTTGACACACATGTTTGGATTAAGAACCCTGACGAAACAGATATTCCACCAAATACTCTGATGCAGGCTGGTATTTTCTGTATGTCTGCTAGTGCCGCATGGTCCAAGAAAGTATCTTCGTCTGCATGGTGGTGCTACGCCAGTAATGTAACGAAGTTTGATCAGCAGAACGGTGTTCTTCCTCCTGGTACATACCGAGTGAAGAAGGAGAGTAATATCAATCACCTTTCGCCATCTCAGTTAGTCATGGGTCTTGCATTCCTGTGGAAAATCAAGACGACCGGCGATGAACCAGTCGATGAGTTACCAGTAATTAGTACTATTGATGAAGAGGAAGTAGATGATATGCAAGTGGATGGACAGGATGATGAAGTAGCATCCAAGGATGAAACTCTGGCTATCGATGAGCTTACCATAAATTCCCCTGAGATTAATTCTATTGTGGAATCTGCAAATGACTTTTCTAAGGAGGTCACCTCTGAGAGTGATCACGCAAAGTCCGATACCGAAGAAACTAATGATGACTTGTATAGTGTTGCTACGTCTGCTATTACCAACATGAATAAAAATGTTCGCGGTAAGAAGGGTAAATTAAAGAAGATGCAGAAGAAGTATGCGGACCAGGATGACGAGGAACGACTACTGAGACTAGAAACTCTTGGTACCCTGAAAGGTATCGAGAAGGAGGAAGAAAGAAAGAGACAAGAAACTGTTAAGCAAGAAGAGCGGGAGTACAAGAAAAAGCTTCGTGAACACCAGACGAACAAGCAGGCGTTGAAATTCACGGCAAATGAGAAGGTATCTGTAAACTATTCTTTGTTTAAAGATGAATTGACGCCTATCCTGTCTTCGGGTGATCAAGTCACAGGTATTGTCCCGGTCTTTGCACCTTGGCCTGCACTACAGAAGTACAAATACAAAGTAAAGATCCAACCCGGAAATGCGAAGAAAACTAAGTCAATGACAGAGGTGCTGCGCTACTTCCTAAGTAGAAAGCTCGATTCGCATTCATCAGACAAAGAGTTAGACTGGCCTGTAGAGCATGGATTGATTAAGGGTTTGGCTGAGGGAGACTTGATTCCTCTACTCTGCGTAGATAAGCTCAATGTGTCACTACCACAGGGTGATAAATCAAATAAGAAGAACTCTGGATATAAGCAGAAGAACGGAAAGAAAGGTGGTAAGAAGAAATAATATGTATATTGATGTTATTCGTGCTGCTCATTATGGTATGTAGATATAATCAGGCTGTGTCGATTAAATAGTTGTACATATTGCAGAGTTAATAAATATGAACTATATCATTAGTGCTGTAATTTACAGTTGTTATTTTCCTTTGAGTATATTCGCATGAGAGGTCTCTGTATGCAATGTAGAACGATACATTTCTGGTTATCTTGGTCTGTATCATTACCAATCCCAAATTTCTTGAAACCTTTGGGTCCAAAAGAGTCATTTGTACCTATCACCATAAAATACTCTAAATTAAACCAGACCCTACCTAACACCTGGGAGCGCCGAAACGTGAGTAGTGAGATCACTGTTCAAACCTAGTACCTGTGGCATTAGATCCTATGGTTTAACAGGCTTGAAGCCTGGAACCTTCGAGTGAGATATAGTACCTTGACCCTGACCAATTCTTAAGGCAGGATTCTTTGCAAAACAGTTGTCCTCTGAATAGCCAGGTTTGTTGCAATAAGAACACCTATCCTTTTTGAATAATTGGCTTGGTACTGTCTGACTGAACGTCAGCAGTATCAGCCTTTGGAATTAGTGAGCTTGTGCGATATAACCAACCCTATTCTATTTATTCAAGTCTTACACCAAAACCTACCCAACAGCCAACATATACATGGTACTTTTCATGTTAAGCCAATCTATTCCATCTATATACTAACTTTATTCAATTAATTCCTTTTAAGACCACTTCAATTGTTTTTCTTATCTCCAAATATTAAAAAAGTTAACAAAAATATTTACATTATTACAACATTAAGACAGCCTACTCCCATGTTGTGCAGTTCGTAACCATAGAACGTAGATAGTACATTCGCTTGTCAAAATTGGAATTATTAAATGCATTTTCAAAGTTATTGAACAAGAAGGGTATCAATTACGAAATGAGATATGTTTGACTCTTCTCACAGAAAAAAACACTTCAAATATAATATTTCTTATATATAAGATCATGTGATATCTATTTATTTACTATTATATCATAGACATAGTTTTAATTATATATTTTGTACACGCTAACCGAGTACCGAGAAAAGTTAATATCCTGTAAAATATTCTTTACGCGCTGTTATTCGGTTGTGCTACTTGAGAAAAATCAGATTTGCCGCGTTAACTGTTTTTCTGGTTTTCGGCAGGTTTCCATACATCCCGGGTGTGAAAACAATAAATTATTATGAGGGGATTTCAAGGCAAGTAAGGCAAGACAATTGAAGAGGACAATTATATATACTTCAAAGAACGATAACGATGCCGGACATTATTGATGAAGTACATGAACTGTTAAGAAATCATGTGGATACAAATTATCGCATTTCGGTAGTTATTGTGGGCCCACCTGGATCAGGAAAGTCCACGATAGCACAAGATCTGTGTAAAAGATTAAACGAGGAGTTTAATAAGTATTTAAACGATCATGATGAGTCTATCGATGAAACAGTTGGTCCGTCTGATTTAACAGGATTGGTAGATAACTTTTCAGTGATATCCCCTGATTTAATTGACGACCTGACATCCAATGGTGGAATTTTCCCCTCTTTAGTGGAGGATGTAAATTTTAAACCAGTAAAGCAAATCATTCAAGCAGATGGGACTGAAAACACGATAATACTGGGGAGAGGGGGAGAGCCAAACTCAATCCGTGTGGTTAGGAGAAAGGTTAGTAACGATACGCCTGACAATAAACAGGGTGTAAATATTGCACAAATCGTACCAATGGATGGTTTCCATCTATCACGGGCATGTCTGGACAAATTTACTAATCCAGAGAATGCGCACAAGAGAAGAGGGTCACCTCCAACATTTGATAGTAACAATTTCTCGGCCCTTTGTGATATCCTGGCTGAGTCGTCTAAAATTCAGCCTAAGCATATCAACTCAGATGATGTTTGGTTGAAGATGGCGCATTCCTTCTACGAGGATATTCCTGATATTTACATTCCAACTTTTGACCACGCCAAAAAGGACCCCTCACCAGGCAATGAAGTGATATCCAGGTTTACCAGAATATTAATATACGAAGGACTGTATCTTCTTTATGACCAAGAGAATTGGAAAAACATATTTTCAACCATCGATGATACGGGTGCTGCTATATTTGTCAATGTTGAGGTTCCAGAGGCTGTTTTAGAGGAGAGAGTAGCTAAGAGACATCTCCAAAGTGGTTTGGTTGACTCCCTCGAGGCTGGGAAAGAGAAGTTCAGGGCTAACGACCTTTTGAATGCTCGCGATATTAAGCTGCACACGCTCTCTTCAAATCTAATTCAAAATATTACGAATGAATAGACTGATTCCATTTATATGAGAAACCACTAAGGTTGGTAGCATTAGAATATAATAAAATATGATAATATGAATTAGGCTATAATCGTCTATTTTAACTATATATTTCCCACGGAAGACAATATATCCAACTGTGTGCCAGATATAGTCTTCCCAGTATTTTTTCGTGTCAAATCAATAGCAGGTAGAGTCTCGCGTTTACAGAAAGGAAAAATCGCAGGAGAGTGGTGGAGCCTATCATACCCAGGGACAAGCGGTTCTAATAAAACAAGCTTACAGTCAAAACAGGAGTACCAGAGACATCGATCACAGAGTCAAAGAGCACTATATTTGGATAAATAGTATATATTGAGTAATTGTTTAGAATGAACTTTGATCCTCCGCCAGGTGGCCAGCAACAGCTCCCTCATCCTCCACATCAGCCACAGCAGCAACTGTTTATGAATCCCCAAACGGAGAACCTGGACCAACTCTACACATTAACAGAAACACTAGTTAATCTGATACAGGATAATAAACAGCACAAGGCAAACATACTCAACAAGATTGATACTTTATCTAGTCGAATCAACAGAGACCCCGAAAAGACTAGGGCCAACTATGAAAATGACATAACAGTTTTCCAGAACTTTATTGAGGGGAGCACGGGCTCATACTCATCCACGTCAAGATTGAATGACCCTGTGAAGACGCAAGACTCCGATGCATCAAAAGACCAGGATGGGAGCGAGACAGTTGAGAGACAAAACGTACAACTAAAGAAAATATTGAAAGAGGAACAGATGGCGACCCTAAGAAGTGTGAAGGAACTGTCGTATCATGAATCTGGATTCCATGAGATTATTAAGGCCCTTCGTCTCGATATAATATCCCATAAAGAGATCGTCCTTGAGATAGCAACGAGAAAGTTTAACAAAGAACTCATTCCAAAGGAAGACCAGGAATTTGAACAGTACATGATGAATATTGACAATTTTGATCAGCTATTGAAGATTTCTGAAATATTCAGAACATTACTGAAGATATTAAACACATAATATTTCTATTAATGCAGGCCATAATATCTTATATTCATTTGAAGAGCGTGACTGTAGATCTGAATTTCTTTAAGCATCCAACATTTTTTTGCAATGATTTACAAAGCCCTTTCTGGTATATTACATTAGAACATATACAACATAGTATTAAATTCATTAACATGAATTAAACGAATATGCTAATACGCTATAGGAAGAAGAACAATATAATTGTCAGGAAGAATCCGGCAGTGGGTTAGTTCATGTTACTATTAGACGACTGACAGGCTACTATGGTTGTGCACATCCCATTGATATGTTTCATTTCATGAGCATGCATTAGAGTTAACAAAAGAGGTCTACTGTCTCCCTCGATAATAATACTATTATTATTTAATAGGCGTACGGGGTTATTCGTATACCGTAAAAGTAAAAGATAAAATATACCAACGCATGGAAAATAAAAAAAAAAGAGACATATATCTGTTTGAGCATAGGAAGGCACGAACCTTGCATACGATACCATACTGTTCATTAAAGGAAGTTCATGTGCGGTCTGAATAGTTCTGTTCAGAGATGTAAATAATAGTAAAAATAATATGTTGTATCCAGAACCACAGCACGAATAACAATCATAGTATATGTCCTGATTTTAGAACTTCGTTCACATCTAATAATACGTCATGAGAACTGTTATTGTAACAGTAGATGTTACTGTTCCTTATCATGAATAGTCTCATTGCGTCGTATAGGACTGTGACACGAAATATGGAAGAGGAGATAAAAAACATACAATGAGAGATATGGAAAATTAACACATTAAAACTACCTCATTTTATTACGTAGAAAGAAATATTCAATCATAATAATTATGATAAAACTAACTATCTTACAACTGTCTGAACTTCAACATACGATATCAATTCCTTATTATATATGTCAGAATAAAACTATTTAACTAGAGATCTCACAGGGAGTACAAAATTATATTTTTGAATAGTAACTATGGAGATAAAACTACTTGGCTGCATACAGACTTCGACGTTAGCAATGTATATCAAACGAAATGTCGGTCTCAGCAGGATTAACTGTGCGATCATGTAATCCATGATAGATGTCAGTCCCTGGAAAGATATTTCTGAGAAATGTCTGGAACGACGCAAGATCAGTAACCTCCCTGGAAAAGTCAGCAGACCAAACAAGGGGGTAATCATACTGGGTGGCCGTTACGACTTGAACACAGAGCGAAGGCAAGGGACTACATTAAGTAACCTGGAAGGCAATGGTAAACAATTGCTGGAAATAGGAACTGAATGTTTGTCCAACAGTGGGAAAGCAGTGCTGTAATCTGCGAAGATTATCAACACTGCGAATAAAGAAATCTGTTTCATTGAACAGAATCATGTGTGCTTTGTCCCATGAAGGAGGAAAGTCATTGGCCGTAGCTAATTTGTGACTAACTGTTGCATCGCACATGGTTCTAAGGTATAACCCCCCAGTCTTGATATGCGATATTCATACTCAACAGCCTATTCTGAATGGACAATAGCTACGTCTCATGGTTGGAATCCGGAGTGAGAACAAGGTCCATTGGATAGCTGGGAGTAATTTCAGAGAACCGTTTCTTCTTGCCAACTAATTGGGGATCGGCACCAGAAACAAGCAGGTTAGGGATATTACGCATAATCATCGCTAATCTCTTCTTCTCCTTATCAATAGGATTGTTGTTCGCCAAGGGCCTGGTCATTCTTAGATTCTTGATCTCCTGAGTGATATTTACAAGCTGATTGTCCTGCGAGTCCAGACGAGCATTAATACGGTCTTGCGTGTCGGCGTTATGAGCTTCATCAATCAATTTTTCACCGAATGCTCCTCTAGTCTTCTTCTCACCTTCCAAAAATCTTCTAGAATACTTGAAAATACTTCGGACCTGGTATCGGTATCAACCTTCCCTCATTCGATTGCAGTCCTTTCCCTTTTCTCCAGTTTCTTAAGGCGCTTGTCTATTTCTTGCATCTCCTTAACAATCCTCTGAAGTATCTGACAAATCGTAGTTACTTCAGGCATCTTAAAAATGAGATGTATTATTTGCGTGATCTTTATTTGAGGAATGTTACGTGCTAATATGTAATGAGGAATTAATACCGTATGTTAAAGTTCAGACAATTGTAAGGTAATTAGTTATATCATAATTATTATGATCGAATAAACCCTTTTATGAATTAAAATTCGGTTGTTTTAATTTGTTAAATTTTGAAAAGACACTTTTTGCATGTTTTAACTTCACTTTTATCGTTTGTGCTGCACTCCTATACGCCGCGGAAAGGCTATTATACATGATAAGGCACAATGCCACCTATTGTTATAATGATATTTCCCGGGGGGTATTGTTGTTCGTGACCGAACTTCAAAAAAACAAACAAACAAATAGCACCATTATTTGTTGTGCTATAGCACTGGAGACAGTACACCTTCTATCGCAAAGAGTACGAAGAATGGAAACAGACAAAAGAGAGTATAATCCCTCCAAGGCACGTGATCATGAATAATTATTCTAGATCAGTATTAACAGATGTTGTATAAAATAATAGCGCAAGTGGTTTAGTGGTAAAATTCATCGTTGCCATCGATGAGCCCCCGGTTCGATTCCGGGCTTGCGCATTCTTTTTTGTTGCATATAGTAATATTCTGCCACTCTGTGTAGGCTTACCTGATGTTATCCTAGGTACCTTTTATTTTTTTATATTTGCATGACCGTCTTCGTTATGGCTAGACGAACACAACAATATTATAGTTCGCAGGATGAAGGTGCGCGGTGTCTTTGTAAGTTTATAATCTCCGGACATCTAATCGAATTCGTCCGCACGGTTTACCGGAGCAACCTCACAATTATGTGAAAGGTAGAGACCTTTGTAAGAAGTTTGCGTGTTCTGATACCACCTTTGAACTTCACTGCTTTCTTCTGCAAACCAAACATACATGTTAGATCTATTCTATAAAAATGTACATATAGAAGTAGTTGCGGGTAACTGGAAAAATATTAGTTGCATCCTCCTGCGGAACGTAAGTAGTTTAATTTTGGCTAAGAAACAGGCGGAGCGCATAATATAGGTATTTTCGCTGACATAGCATTGCAGTAAAATATATGTAGAACGGTTTAAAAGAAAGGGTCTCTCTTAATAATCGTGCTTACACATAGGGAGACACCTACGTACTCCAAGACCTCATATAAATGAAGAGGTAATGTAATATAGTTCATAACGGCAAATATTTACACGCTAGAGGAATATAAGATAAGTATATTCAACTGTGTATATCATCAACTACACACGGATCCAAACAAGCAGCTAACAGGATGATCATCAAAGACAATATTAAGTATGCGTGCGAAGCCTGTATCAAGGGACACCGCGTTGCTACATGTGATCATAACGATAGACCTCTGGTCGAGATAAAGAAAAAGGGGAGACCTTCTACGGCATGTTTTCATTGCAAGGAACTTAGAGAAGTACGAAATGTGAACCCTTCAGGCTCGTGCAAGTGCCACAGCAAAAAGGCAACATCTACATGTGGATGTATGGATGGTAACCCCTGTAAATGCCACACACAGCGAAAACGGTCCCAACCAAGGAATTCCAAGAGTAATAATGCGGAACAGAGTCCGTTACCGAGGATACTTGCCAGTAAATTAGAAGACGAGATGTTGAACGGGCCAGATGGTAACCTGGGTATCACGACACCATCTGATAACTTCAGTGACATATCTACCACTATTAACACACCATTAGATGCTGCACTGAACTCTCCTGGAGATTTTGGAAGCTTCGGTCCTGGGCTTCCTTATAGTTCTATAGCGGACATTGCATCTGCAGATGACATTGGAAATTATAACCTAGGCATTAATCTGATAGATCCTAATTTATCATTATTTATCGACAACCCAGCAGATCTTAACCACAACATTATTTTAGAGGGTAATCTACTGTATCCTGAATTACCCACATCGAATGCGAATGCAAAAGAAGGAATACGAGAGAATCACGATGAGCAAATATAATGTAATCAAACATCGCGCATGATACTGGTGTGTGCTTACCATAATATGCATATCCATTTCATATAATATATAACTACATATATATATTAAAAACACTTGTTTAGTGAGTAATAGTCTCCAGATATACAAATGTGTATATCCAGGTATCGTGTTAATAACAAACACAACTCCATAAACTGGTTAAAAGGAACCCCCCTAAAATATATACACTTGACAGTAAGCCTACTTTTTCTCACTTAAAGTTAGTTCATTCATACCTTTGGTCACATTTTTTATATCAACTGACCTCTTTACTGAGTTTGGGTTTTCATCATTCAGGTACACAGATAAGCGCTCATCATTAACATTAAGAATGTCTTTCTGATCGTTATGCTGTAGGGATACTAACCTTATGATATACTCCAATAGTGCAATTGACTTTGAGCATTTTATGCTCTCTGCAGATGGATCATCTCTCTCGCCAGTATCCTCATCATCACTACTATCGCTAAACTCTGTGTTTTCGTACTCGCCCAATGCAAACCAATTGATCGATGGCTTCTTATCAACTGGTGCTTCCTTGCTATCGCCCCTATTAACCTTTAATATCAAGACTGCAGATTCACATTCATTCAGTTTCAGTAGCTTCCCCGAGACACTAAAGTAAATTTTCTGGATTTCTGAAATATCAAATATCAGTTCCCCTGGTTTCTCTTCACCATCTTCGGTGTTATGGTAACGTCCATCGTCAAAACTTTGACTGATCTTCACCTTGTAGCAATAAGTTCCCCCATTGCCCTTATCAGGCGTTCGTAAAATCCTAACGAGGGACCTTTTCATATCCTCCTTCCAGTTTATGTGATCTTCTGAATTTATATTGTAAAATATTGAAAACTGCGTGGTCTCAAAGGTAGGTCCTACCTGGTAAGCATGATCATCTTGGGAGTTAAATATTCGATTATTCACGCAAACAGAATCTGAGGCCTGTAGTAATAGGCCAGGCGACACATTTTTGGGCAGCGACGTGCTTAGGTTGGCCCCTGATGTTGTCAGTGCCAAATTAATATAGGGCGTAATTTCTTCCACACGTCTCAGTAAATCTTTGATATACTCCTCCGCCTCCTTGATTGCCTCACTTCTCGTATTTTCGTTCTTAGAACCCTCTACAGAACTTAAAAGGTCATTAATCTTCTCGTCAAACTGATTTATTTCGTCCTTCAAAGATTGTGTTATCTTCAGAGTGCTCTGCAGATTAGTGTTACCCCGTGCAGCGACAAGTTTGATTAAATCAATAGCTGACGAAACGATGTCAATTCTATCTTCCAACTTTACCTTTAGGAGTTCTATTGAACGAGATTCTGAACTTTTAACCTGGATTAAGAATGATGTAATGGTCTTGAGGGCATACGAGGAAGCTAGAGATACACCTGATCTAACTGCGAAAGTAACTGCCTGGGAGCCAACCTTCGTTAGCAACTCATCCATTTTCAAATAGGTTAAAGTCTATGAAATTCTGTTGAATGTAGGTTGACTGTTGGTAGTCTGATTTTAGGTTTAAATATGTAGCAGTTTCTCTTGGAAGTCGAAACTTGTAAGTGCAACCTCATCGACCCTTAGCTACTCGTGTTTTTCTTAATGTTAGTCTTTTTTTTTTTGCCTTATCTGTACCTCAGCCTGGCTTCCGAATGCAGATGCAATTGAAAAAAAATAAGGGTGCTTAAATTATATATTATTACATGAACCAACTCGAGATCACACATCAGTGCGATATATATTGGAAGGCAAAACTGATATCTTTGTGATTATACTCGTTGCGAAGTAAATGATCGTTTGTCTTTTCGAGCGCCTTATGGTTGAGGTGGTTCCAAGAGGTGGCGTCACCATATAGCATCGCCGGCGCCCTGACCATCTGCTTCCCCTCCTTGTTGCATCTCTTGCAGTGGTACGTTTCGTGTGTGTCACAAATGGTCTTTTCATTAAATAGGAAAAGTTGTTTCAAGTTGTCCGCGCTAAACAGTCTTTCGACATCTTCCTTTGCATCCACAACGCAAGAACTCAAACTCATCTTCATAGACTGTCTCTGGAAGATCTTCTCCTCGATGGTTCCTGTGGATATAAATCTGTAGATAAAACAGTCCTTCTTCTGACCATCTCTCCAGACTCTGGCAAGGGCCTGCTGGTCAGCAGCTGGGTTCCAATCTGGGTCCATCAGAATCAGTCTGTTGGCACCGATCAGATTGATACCGCAACCACCTGCCTTGGAACTCAGCAAGAAGATGAACTCATCACCCTCTGGGTCGTTGAATCGGTCAACCAGCTTCTGTCTCTTGTTGATGTTCATTGTACCATCCAGTCTAACAGTTCCATAATGCTTGTACCTGCACATGCGCTCGATCAGATCTAATGTCTGTGTGTAGTTTGAGATCAGGACGATCTTATCGTCGGACTCCGAGTAAATCTTGTGCAAAAATCTCTGCAAAATAGAAAATTTCCCTGAATATATCGTTTGGACATCCCTACTCTTTGTGTTTGGTGGCTCGTAGTCGTCTGGTATCTGTAGTTCGTCGTCGTCAATATCTTCAAACTCCCTGTCGAAGTCTATGAGATTGGGGTGGTTGCACAGTTTCTTCAAGATACCAATTGCCTTCAACGGTTGCGATCCACCTTCTCCCTTGGCTGCTGTCTTTATGTCTCTTGACTTTAGCAGTTTATTGTACAAGTTATGCTGGAATGGTTTCAGATTCACGAAGATGACATGCTCGTACTTGCAAGGCAGGTACTTGGACAGGATATCATTGGTACGTCTGATGATGAACTTTGAGACGATGTTCGAAAGTGTCTGCAGCTGCTTCTCACCCTTCTGCATCTCACTGTCCGTAGCATCTGCATCACGGCCCCTCAGAATTGGGAGTTCGAAGTTCTTCCTGAACTCTGGTCTTGTTCCCAGGAGTCCCGGGTTTGAGAAGTTTAGCAGTGCGAAGTACTCCGACAAGTCATTCTGGATCGGTGTTCCCGACAAGATGATTCTTCTTGGACAGTTGATGCTGTTCAGTGCTGTGAAAGTGAGCGATTCGCCGTTCTTCAGTCGGTGGCCCTCGTCTGCGAGCATCAAGCCCACATCGCAGCCCTTCAGCTGATCTACATTTCTGCGCAGTGTTTCGTACGATATAATCAGTACGGGCTTCACGATGTTCCTTCCCTTCGCCTGTGCCCATCCGTGGACCGCGTCTGCAACGGTGGCATTGCCCCCACCGGCGAGAGACGACTTCTTACCGTCAACGGCGAGCGGCGAGAGTGTTCCCGGCCCCAGCCATTTCACGAGCTCGTTCGCCCAGTTATTGACCAAACTGGAGGGGCACACGATGATGCATTTGTCGATGAGCCGCCTCCCGTGTGGGCCCTGCCTCAGCAGCGTCCACATTAGTGCAATACACTGCAGCGTCTTTCCTAGACCCATCTCGTCGGCCATAATACAACCGTATGCACCGGTGTTTACTGCAGCGGGCACCACTGCCTGCACTGGCGGGGATTTACCTTTGCCCTGAGGCTTCCCTCCCTTGGCTTGATCAGGCGATGGAGACTTGCTCTTCCCCTCGCCCTCGCCCTCGCCCTCGCCCTCGCCCTGCTCCGGCTTCGGATCCAGCGCGGCTGTAATCTTCTCTGTCTCCAGGTAATCCTTCATGGCCAACCCCGTGACACACCTGTACAGGAACTTTACACCCTCGACCTGATGCGGTCTCAGGATCTTTGTCAGCTTCGGGTCCATCACCACGGCGACACTGGGAAACTTGGTCTCGTCAGGCACCTCTGACGGCCCCAACAATTCCAAGAGCGACTTGTTCCGCAGACCATTGGACATGCGCAGAGGATGAGAGCGGAGTGGTTGTGTGGCGGTTGTTGTTGTGATGTCGGGGATGGACGTGTCTGTTTTTATCTTTGATGTAGCCTCGGCCTTCGCCTTCGCCTTCTCCGCAGCAGCAGCAGCAGCAGCAGCAGCAGCAGCAGCAGCGTTAGGATCGTGCATAACCATTTCACCATCTACAGAGGGATCGTACAGCACAATCGCGCACTCCTCCGACGGATCGTGCAAAGGACGCGGTTCCGTGACCACCTTCCTCTTCGTCCCGAGAGTCAGCGGCAAACTATGCCTCTGCACATACCCCACAATCGGCACCGAGAACGCCCTTTTGAGAGCCCTGTCAACTGCATCCATCCTCCCAGGGTCCGAGTACAGCCGCTGTGAACTCAGCGCATTCTTCTTCACCCCGCGGCGGATCACCACACCATCGGCCCCGTCGGCCCCGTCCTGGCCGTACTCGCCTTCCCCCTCACCAGGGACACTACCACCGTCCATCCCGGAATAATCCACGGTAGCAGCCCTCCTCCTCAGCTGTCTCACGCCTGGGACTGCAGCAGCACCAGCAGCACCAGCACCATCCCGCTGTACTTTACTCACCCGATACGGCACCTTAAACGGCTTCGACAGCACACTCATCGCCCCATCCACGTTCAGTGGCCGCGGCACCAGCCGGGGTCTGGACCCCAGCCCTATCCCGTTCGGCGGTCTATCCGGCAGTCTTCTCCTAGCCATTGCACTATGCTAGTGGGTATACGATCTTGAGGTTGTATGATCTTGCGGTTATATGATCTAGCGAATATACGATCTAGCGAACACGATCTAGCGAACACACGATCCAGTGAATATACCCGCTTGCATCCCTCCCAAATGCATAAAAATAACCGCCGAGAAACAATAACAAGTGCAGCAGGGGTAAAAAGTTTTAACACCCAAAGTCCGCTGCAAAAAATTTTAACACCCAAACACGGCACAGAGGGGCGCAGGCCGCTGCACAGATCGAAGCCCAGCGGCTGGACGCGTCACCCCAACAAACCGAGAAGCGGGACGCGTTGGGGCGTTACCCGGAGAGGGAGGGGAAACTACCAAGCTCGAAGTGCGGAAGCACGCAGCACGCAGCACTGACCCGGCCACTGCATCACTCCGCACGGCACAGCACAATGCAGCCCCGCCACCGGGCTCAGGCGAGGCCGAATCTCCGGACACTTCCACGGAGAACACCGGGGTTCCCAAAGCGGACAGGAGAAGGGGGGCCCACAGTGCGGTGCACGGGTGCAGTTGCGGCCACCCACACAAAGGGACGCAGGACGGAGAGGTGCGCGCACCGGGCAACCGTGCCCGGTGCGCGGTGCCCGCGCCACTCCGGGCGGTGAGGGTGCGTGTCCCTGCGCCATTGTCTGGGGGAGACCGCCTGTTTTCGCTCTGCCACCCGCCTTGCCACTCGGCCTTCCCACTGGGTCGCACACCCTCACGCCCACGCCCACGCCCACGCCCCTCTCGGCCTCAGAAACACTCGCACAACAACGACACCCGCCCGAGAAACAGTAGACAAAAGAGAGCAAAAAAAGCGGACACCGGGCCCACCGCGGCATCGCCGGCGATGTGACGATGGCCGGACGGTTCAGCCACAGAAAATAGCGCAGGGAACTTCCCCTCTCCCTCTCCCTCCCCCCCCAAAAAAACATAAATAGACAGGGCTCTCAACGTGCGGCGTCCAGCGCTCAGCGCCCAGCGGCCACACGCCCACCGGACAACACAACCTCGAAGAAACCGCCGCAGCACAACACACGCCGAAAAGATGAACGGGCGGCGGAGGCGTCACGTCGCTCGCCGCGCCATCGAGGGCCTGCGAAGAAACCACTGCAGAGACCGAAGGCAGCACGCGGGTGCGGAACTGCGAAACTGCAAGACCGGTTGCTGGACGCTGGAAGGGCTTCCCGTTGCACTCTTGCCTTGCCTTGCCTCGTCCCGTCTCGTCCCGTCTCGTCCCGTCTCGTCCCGTCTCGTCCCGTCTCGTCCCGTCTCGTCCCGTCTCGCCTCTGCACGCCCTCCCGCCCGCTCCCTCAGGCTGGACTGGAGTGCGCTAGGCAGAGCAGCGCGCACGCGCACGCCCTCGCCCTCGCCTGGGCTAGGCTGCCCTTGTCTAGAGAGGCTCTCCGCTGCCCTTGTCTAGAGAGGCTCTCCGCTGCC
>JAKTPZ010000275.1:0-42607 GCA_030579215.1 Maudiozyma pseudohumilis
GAGCGTGCGAAGGCGTGGGGGCAGGGGGCAGGGCGTGGGCGTGGGCGTGGGCGGGGGGTACTGCACAGACATTGCTGCAGGGCAGGGGCAGGGCGGCGTGGCGGAGCGCGTGGCGCGTGGCGCAGGGAGTGGGGCCCAAGCCGTGCCGTTGCGCGGGGCGAGCATGTGGCGATGGAAGCGAGGCGAGGCGAGACGAGGCGAGGGGGCGAGGCAGGAAGACGGCCCATAAATCACGCAAGGCCGGGGTGCACGTTGTAGCCGCTGAGGTGTCCCGTGGGTGTCTCGTGGGTGTCCCGTGGGTGTCCCGTGGGTGTCTCGTCGTCCGTGAATGTCCCGTTGTCCGTGAATGTCTCGTTGTCCAAGTATGTCCTGTTGTCCAAGTATGTACTGTTGTCCGAGTATGTACTGTTGTTCAAATGTGTACTGTTGTCCGAGTATGTCCCACCCATACACCCACACCCACACCGTGGTAACCACACGGGCAGGTGGTCATAGCACCCACACACGCATAAGTGATTATCATACCCAACCGTGCTTATACCAAATATAACCACACACCACATACAATACACCCACACAATAAACCCACACATACATTTACATCCACACAATAAACCCACACCCACACACCACATACCATACACCCACACACCCACATACCATACACCCACACACCCACACATAATACACCCACACACCCACACAATAAACCCACACACCCACACCCACACCCACACCCACACCCACACCCACACACCCAAAAGGGATTATCACACACCCACACCCACACACCGCGCCTCGTGGCTCGCTGCGCTCACCCCTCGCTCGCCGCCCACCCCTCGCTTCGCTCGGCGCCCTCATTTTCGCCCGGCAGCTTTTGCCGCAACGCGTCCGGCGGCCGTGCAGCCCTGGAAGCCTTGCTGAGCCCTCGTTTGTGCTTGTTGTTTGTTTACTGGCATTAGCCGCTGTCCGGGGGTCTTAGCCGCTGAGCTGGGTATATACACGTGTGTACGCACTTATACATTGGTATAGCACATTGATATACGTTGGTAGAACACATTGGTATATCGCATTGGTATATCGCATTGGTAGAACACTTTGGTAGAACACTTTGGTATAACGCATTGGTATACATTGGTATACGTTGATATAACACTTTGATATAACACTTTGGTATACGTTGATATAACACTTTGATATACATTGGTAGAACACTTTGGTATAACACTTTGGTATACATTGATATAACACTTTGGTACAACACATTGGTATACGTTGGTATAACGCATTGGTATAACACTTTGGTATAACACTTTGGTATAACACTTTGGTATAACACTTTGATACACATCGGTATAACACTTTGATACACTTTGATACACGTCAACACGCACACTTTGCATGACTGATATACAAGAACAAGAGCGCGGGCTGGTTTTGCCACCGCTGAATGGGGAGACAGAGGACAATGGCACCAGTGCGACTGTCCACGGCACCAGTGCGACTGTCCACGGAACCAGTGCAACTGTACACGGAACCAGTGCGACTGTCCACAGCGCCAGTGCAACTGCCCTCACCGCCTCGACTAGCACCGAGGACATACACCAAGGCGACACCCTCTGGAAACCTGTGGGATCCCTCGTCCCCTCACTCTCCAGCACCATGCTGTGGACACACTTTCTCGGGTCGGACCCCGAGTTGCTGGCTGTGCGGTGCAAGCACTGTGGAGAGGTGGTCAACAGGGTGAACCCAGAGACCAAGCGGCGCGTGAACAGGCTCGTCGTGCAGCATTTGAGGGCCCATGGACTGAAACCGAGCGACAACTACTATGCAGCAGATGCGGGAGACGTTTCACCAGGAGAAGTTTCTCCACCAGCGGCCTCTCCCCTGGCTGGCGCGGTGCAACGAGCGGGCCGCCCGATGTTTTACCCGACGACGCAGCTGCTGGCTATTATAGTCGCATCGCAAAACTTGCCGCTGTCCTTCGTCGCGGACCCAGCGATGCAGTTGCTGCTGTCCAGGGTCTCGGAGTCGTACGACGTCGCAAGCACCGACGTTGTATCCGCGGTCAAACGCACTTCGCGGCAGATAATCGGCGTCGTGGAACGGACGGCCGCCAGGAACGGCGCTGACATGCAGATGATCGTGCCGCGGAATGTGCCCAGCGATGCGCAAAACACAGACCCGCTCACCGACCACGTCATCGCACACCTGCAAAGTCTGCGCAACACCACCTTCTTCGGGCTGACAAACTACGTCTGGGACAGAGTCACCAGCGTGCTCGCCCTGCAGTTCTACGACCCGGTGAGCGACAGCGTAAAGTCGATGCCCCTAGCGGTGGACAGGGCCCGCAGTGGCGGCGACTTGCAGGTAGCAACGCTGCACGGACAGCTGCTCAGGGCGTTCAGGGAGAACCCGTCGCTCCACAGGTCGGTCTTGTCAGTGACACTGCCGCGCGAGAGGATGCTGAAGGTCCTGCATCTCGACGATAACGACTGGTTCGCAAACGTAAAGACACCAGCGAGCAACTACCACCCGTGCGTGGTAGCCATGCTGCAGAGTATAGTGAGGCCATTGCTGGGCGGGAGCAACACCGCGTCTGCACTCGGCCCGGAGAACAGGGCGAAACTGCACACTCGCGCCACACGGAACGAGAGGTTGCACGCCTCGCCACTGAACACCGAGGAATCGCGCTTGCTCGATTCCATCGTCGATGTCAGCATGGTGGATCCACAGGGCACGGTTTTCGAAAAGATCAACACGCTCTACGACGGCATATACAACGATCCATGGGTGCTCAGCCAGTTCAACGAGGCGCTCGGGCAGCTCAACGAGAAGCGCGGCGACGAGGGGCTTGCGAAAGTGGACATGGTTTACTTCGACCAGCTCAGATACTCGTCCGCGGCCGAATGTTTGAGGGCGTTTGTGGCAGTGCGAGAAGTTATTGAACAGCTGCATGTCCACACAACTGTCGCCTTGACACCGGTAGACCAGATGATCATCTCGCACCACGAGAAATTCCTCACGTCCATCAACAAACTGATGCTGTATTTTGTATCGGCACAACCAATGACCCAAATATTCGCCATCACAGCAATGCTGGCCATCGAAAAGGACATAGCGGCAACGCTGCGTAGCCTGCAGCTGAAGAGACTGGCGGAGCCGCTGAACGTAGCGCTATCAACCATCAGGGAGTACAAACACATACTGATCAGCGACGACGCGATTTTGGTAGCCATGTTCATGTGCCCTTCGGCTTTGTTCGAAAGAGAGGTGCTCGAGTACGCCTTCAAGTCTGCGTCGCTGTCGGATATAGTCAGCAGCGTCGCCTTATCCACCCAGTCCATGATTAAGCGGTTTGTAACTGTGCAGGAGATAGAGGTCGATGTTACAACAAGTGCCAGACTCAATAACCAGACCGTGGAGAACGACGGTGGAGAGGATGAGACTGCTGATTATACTGAGAACAACAGCGAGGGCGAGAGCGATGGCGAGGGCCAGAGAGAAGTGGACCATCACCAACGCGAGGGGACAAAGAGACGCAAAATCACAAGCGCAGGGATGTTCATCCCAGACGGTGTCGATGTAGATGAGCCAGGGACTGGCAACAGTGCAAAGCTACAGAAAAGGGTAAACAACATCATCCTGCAACTGACTCAAGAAGACCTGTACGATTACTTGACAACTGTAAACTCAGTGGTCCCACAGTCATACGTCTCCTTCTGCGAGAAGTCCAACATCAACAGGGAGAACGGTTTCTTCAGCAGACGCGTGAAGGATCAAAGCAAGGAGGGACCATCGGAGTACACAGTAGAAGTTATTTCTCCTATCGACGAACTACTGGAAGTCCACATCCCCGTTTGCGAAGCATTCTGGAAGGAATACATGGACGCAGGTGCCGGCCCAGTCTTGCGGACATTGGTATGCATGCTGAGAGCACAGGCCGCCTCAGCTATACGCACGGATTACGGGTTCCTAAAGAATTTTGTTCCACAGCTGGGTGAGGAGTTCTTGGAGGATGTGGTGAGGATCAAACTGTTTAATGAACAGTTTGTAGCAGGGAAGGTTGATTTCGATATAGATACATTGCCATCTGCTTGCTTGTACAACTAAGACAAACCACCGACCAGTCGTGCTCTTCCACTCATTGAGGTAATGCATCGGACGCATACATTGTAATATGTACATATATAATTTATTTATGAGATATGTCAAACTCTTAAAACATCATCGCGGGCCCCATAATAGACAATAAATCACATATATATATATTGCTTTTTTACTTTATAAAGAACATACATGTATATAACTGGAAAGGGTTATGAATATGTAGTTGATCTGTATCAAGCAACTCATTGTTCCTAAGCCTTTCTAGAGGAGACCTTAGTGGCCTTTGGCTTGGAGCCGGAGGTCTTGGCGGAAGAAGCGACCTTCTTGGTCTTCTCGGAGCCGGAGGACTTCTTGGAAGCGGCCTTCTTGCTGCCCTTCTTGTAAGAGGAAATGTAGAATGAGATGAACAGAACCAGGTAAGAAGTCAGGATCAGGTAACCGTAAGCGGCAGCGTCTGGAGTACCGTAACAGGTACCCTTGTTTGGTAGGATGCCATCAGCGTACTTGTGAGCGTAGAAAGTGTAAGTGGCAAAGTAGACGAAACCAAGGTCGATCAAGAACTGGATGATCTGGAATCTGGTGACCCACTGCTTCCACCAGACCCTGATGTGGCAAGAGCTTAGGAAGTAGTACCAGTACATGACAACGTGGACACCCAGGTTCAAGGTAATTGGGACCCATTCGACGGAGGTACGGCCCATGATCTGGGTGTAGCACAATAGAGCAGTAGCACCGTGGTGGTAGGTGTGTAGGAACAGCAGCTTCTTTCTCTTTAGGATTAGGAAGACAGTGTCGATCAGCTCGAAGTACTTGGTCAGGTAGTTCAGGTAGTACAGGGTAATTAGCTTAGGAGCGAAAGCCTGAGGGTCACAGATGGCCCATAGAAGACCGTGCTCGTAGACCATTGGGACCAGCTGCTCAATAAGCAGCACCAGGAGGACAAAGGAAGCAGAGGTTAGGAATAGGTTGTGCAGCTGGAAGATGATTTTGAAGTGCATTGGACGGGCGTTCAGCATTCTAAGAACAGCCTGGCCACCGAAGATAACAATGTAGTACACGATAATCAAACCAATGGCATGCTGACCGTTAGCCATGAAGGTCTTGTCGTGGATGAACTGGAACTCCTCGGCTGGGTAACCGGCGAAGTACTCGAACGCCTTGGAGAAAATTGGCCACAATTGCAGACCGAATGGGTACTCTATGCTTGGAGTATCATAGATAACCCATGATGGAAGGTTCTCCAGGTGTAGGAAATCGGCAATGGTGGTAGTGTTGCTGATGACCTGGTCAAAGATCTGCTCAGCAGCCTGCTCGACGGCTTCTTCAGCGACTTGGTTCATTATTTCAGGAGAGAAAGAGAAAATAAAACGGACACTGAGGGTGTTGGATTCGCAGATATGCTAATAAAGTAGAAAATCACCTGTTTAGAGCCTGAAATCTTCCCAATTTTATTTTAATTATTCATTCATAAATGCAGGCTACTGTGGTGTATGAGATCACGAAAGGTTCCCGACGTCGCCTGCAAGGCGATCAACAAAGAAACTGACGCTGGAAGAATGAAAAAAAAAAAAAGAGCGCGCTGAAAAATTTCAACACAAAAAATTTAAAACGGCGCCAAGAATTCCGCGGAACGTCACGTGACGTTCCGCGGAACCACGATAATAAGCTGTAGTTCTCTTCTTGCTTTTGAACAGTATATATATTTATTATGTTTTCGATATGCACATGGAGTATGGGTGTGTGTGGAGGGTGGCTACTGCTTCTTTTGGGCCGCAGCTGTTACTCTCTGGAAGAGCTTGAATGCCTTGTTCTGCAGGGCGTCAGTGGATTTCTTGATGACGTTGACGTCCAGTTTGGTGTCCTTCTCCTCCTTCTTGAACGTATCAATCATGACACGCAGGGCCTTTAGTTCGTTGAGAACCTCTTCGTACTGGCTGTCTGTTGATATTAGGGCTTTGTGCTTCTCGAACGAGCCCTCGGTGTCGCTGATCATGATATCCGCCTTGGTAATAAGTTCCAATCTCTTTCTGATTAGGTTATCCTGGTCCCTGTTTTCATTTGCCTCTTGGACTAACTTGTCAATCTCGTTTTCGGTTAGGTTCTGGCTTGCGACCACGGTGATGGACTTGGCTTGGCCACTCGACTTCTCGGAGGCCGAGACATTGATAATGCCGTCGGCATCGATATCGAAGGTCACTGCGATCTGAGGCATACCCTTTGGCATTGGAGGGATGCCAGCCAGCTGGAACTGGCCGATCATCTTGTTGTTGCGAACCAAACCTCTCTCACCTTGGAAAACCTTGATTTCGACTCCAGTCTGATTATCTACACCCGTGCTGAATATCTCTGTCTTCTTCACTGGAACAGTGGTATTGCGCGGGATCAATGGGGAGAACGCTCCACCAATGGTTTCGATACCGAGTGTTAGCGGTGTGACGTCTAGTAGGAGGACGTCCTTGATTTCGCCGGAAATGATACCTCCTTGGATGGCCGCACCAATGGCCACCGTCTCGTCTGGATTGACAGATGTGTTGGGCGCCTTGCCAAATAGGGTTTCAACAACGCTTCTGATCTTGGGCATACGCGTCATGCCTCCTACCATGATAACTTCGTCAATATCCTCAGTTTCTACATCAGCATCCCTCAGCGCCTTTTTCACGGGGGGCAAGGTCTGGTTAATGAGGTTCATAGTCATTGCATCCAGTTCCTCTTCCTTCATTTCTACGTGGAGGTGGCAATTGTCTATTAGGAATGGAATGTCAACTGTTGCTACCTTAACATGTGACAGTTGTATCTTCACTTTCTCAGCCGCATCACGAATTCTCTGCATCAGCAGTCTGTCGGACATCAGCGTCTCAACACTTAGACTGCTAGATGCATTCTGTTCAACAAAACGCTTGAGTAGGTGGTCCACAACGATGTTGTCAAAATCTTCTCCACCAAGATGGGTGTCACCGTTGGTAGACCGTACTTCAAACACACCGTCTTCAATATCAAGAATGGATATGTCGAATGTGCCACCGCCTAAATCGTAAACCGCAAGCAGACCATTCTTCCTCTTACCCTGGCCACTAATTGTATCATCCAGACCAAAACTCAACGCAGCTGCAGTCGGTTCGTTTACAACTCTCAGAACGTCAAGACCCGCCATCTGACCAGCATCCTTGGTGGCCTGTCTTTGGGAGTCGTTAAAGTACGCAGGGACAGTGATCACTGCCTTAGCCACCTTCTCTCCCAAGTATTCTTCTGCCGTCCCCTTTAGGTAAGAAAGAATCGTAGATCCAATCTCTGTGGGCGTCTTGAGGTGCGTAGCTCCTACTTTTAGGTACACATTGTTGTTATTTTCGCCCTTGGTGATCTTGAATGGCACAGACTTCATGTCTCGCTGCACCTCTGCATCGTTGAAAGATCGTCCTATCAGCCTCTTGGTTGCAAAGAACGTGTTCTCAGGGTTGATCATTTGCTGTCTCTTGGCTTGCAAACCCACAAGAGTACTTTCAATCTTGTCGGATTTTGGGTTCACTTTAAAGGAGACAATCGAGGGCGTAGTACGCTGGCCTTGCTCATTCTCAATAATGGTAGCTGACTTCTTGTCTTTGACATCTCTGATATAGGCCACAGCACTATTTGTAGTTCCCAAGTCGATACCAATGATTTTACTGCTGTTGGATGCGTATCTTCTGGCAAGCGCTCCTGCCAGAGGTCTTTTGGCGAAAGTCAGCATGCTTGATACAATGTTCTAGTGAAATATGTGCACAAAATCCAGTATTACTATGGCACTCTCTGGAGATTGTACAAGTTACTTCTCTTCAACTCCAAGGGGAAACTAATTAATAATCAGCTCGAAGATAAATTTCGGTCGCTTTTATGGCGGAGGCGGAAACATTTTAACGATGACTATTAATTAAGCCAATGACGTTGACACCCTTTTTTAAATAAAGTTGATATATTTGCGATATAAAAGAAAAAAAAATGTTTTGTTGGAATATTATGACGGCTATTGAAGTTTATATGTAGATGCTCAAGCATATATTTTATTATGTTATGGATGGGGCTCTCTACACCATGGGCAAATTGTTCTCGTCGAAGGCAACCACGCCTCCAGGACTTTCGGGACGTTCTGGACCCTCGGGACCCTCGGAAGAGCAGTTAGCAAACGCCATGATACGTTTGTTCAACATGAACTGGTTCCTTTCCTTGTCGATGGAACTGAAAAAGAGTCCCAAGACTCCAGTGGGTCCTGCTGTGGCTCCAAAATTTGTGACCTGTGTCTCATCGATATTACCTTTTGACAGTTCAGCCACACGTAGTACTTGAAACTCGCCCGTGACCCTCACGCATGTTAGGTAACGTTCTCCATGGCGCAGGTACTCTGAGCTTACGACACAGACAACAGCGTTATCACTTGTTCTTCTGAGTTTACCCAATACCGTGTCTTTTCCAATGTCTTCTGGCCTTATTCTGGCCTTGCAGTATTCCTGCAGCCATTTGAGGTACGTCATGTTCTCGCTAATAATACCAGGCGAGAAGATGTGGCTACAGTCCCAAGGGCATACCCGTTTTGTTATGCGTAGCATTGTGTTGTAATGACGACTCCTCTTGATAGTCTGGAACTCGGGCGCCACAGGCTCGTTGACCAGATCGACATATATTTTCTTGGCTAGTTTATGCATTTCAGTAAAGTAATCTAACACAGTTGTAGGAAACCAGGCAAAACTTGTGTGGAACAACCGGTCCACCACGTACCATTCTGAGTGGGCGTCTAGCAACGGTGCGGTGTGCTCCTCTTGTGCCACACTCCCTGTGCATTCGGCGGCAAGTTCGTTAAAGAAGATATCACCGCAGTCGGACATTGTCAGGGGTGATAGCAGTCCAGGCAATATACCAGTTTCTACATTAGCTTCATCCATAAACATCCGCCTCGCTAGAATGCCAATGAGCGACCGGCGTGTGTATATGAACGGCTGAGGGTTGTTGGTTTCGATGTGTACGAACTTATCTCCCGATGAATCCTCCTCCTCAGAAACCCTCACGATAAGATAGAGTCTGGTCATAGTGGTCTCTATCCCATAGATGCGACAAAGTGACTGAATGATAACGAGTAACATAAATGCGTGTCCATGCGACTCCTTGGCGTATATTCGTGGCAACATGATATCCTCGTTGAATACATGGCCACTCCTGTATGTTGGTGCACGCATCCCCGTTCTAAATACATCGAAGAATGTGTTGATTATGAGCAGCACCCTTTCCATTGTGGGTAGCTCATTAAAGTCGGTCATTGTTCTCCCATCTCTCGTTAAGTGCTGATGGACGGTCTGTCGCATAGTCAAGATCTTGGGAGCCAGACGATCATAGCTAGGGTCCATCATGGAAAGCTCAAGGAAGAACGGTTCAACATTATCACTGCGGAAGTCTAGCACAGGGTTGGTCGACCACAGAATTTTGAATATTCGCTCGTGTCTGATGTTCATGAGCAGCTGCTGAGCTACTGTGAATAGATCGAAGCGACCCTCTGACGGATTATCAGTCTCCCAAGTGTATTTTCTAGGGTCATGATGCTCAAGATGGTGACATTTCCATTCCGCTTCCTGATGTTCCCACGGGACACTAACGTACGCAGAGAGCACAGGTAAAAGTGTGTCATACTTGTTCTTGAGAATAATGTCAAACCGGTTGGAGTACTGTGACATCGCCTTGGTCTCTGCTAATTTCATCAGCTTCTTATGGATCCGATTCTCTGCGTGGTAGCCCCTTCTGAAACGGTAGCACCAGTCTGCTGTGTCATCGTACTTCCTGCGCAAGAACGTCGGTTCTTGGAATATCTCTTCTTCCCGAGAAAGGCAATCCAGCCATCTCTCCTTACACATTGCTTTCCAAATGTGCATTTGCGATATCCCTTTACTTACCCTCTTGCTAACACAGCGGAGAGCCAGCTTATCATGCAGAGACAGATGGGCAGCTATCTCTATCCATACCTCGGCAGGTAAACCCTCCAGTGAGACCGACCCAGGGGAGTCGTTTACTTCCTCTCCTGTCATTATAGTGCTGTATGTTGATATACTTACTGCCTCCTAAAAATAGTTATCCTTTGCTTGTACGTTGTAGCTTGTAGTTAGATCGAACGATTAGTAATTGCATCCATTGTAAGGATGAATTTCATCACTTTCCGCCCTAAAAAGTAAGACCTAACTGCATCGGTATTTAGTTGATAAGGTCATATCCCGAACAGGGTGTTAACGAATACTGTATACATTATAGAGTTCTATACGGGCACAATGTATCTACTGCAGCAGACCGATCTTCTTCAGCTCAGCGTCGAGGGTCTTGCTGTTCTCGAACTTGTGCAGCTGGCTCTCGGTACCCCAGATCTTGCCGTCAACAAAGATCGTTGGCAGGTTTCTGCTGCCGGTTTCCTTCTGGAAAGCAACTCTCCATGCCTCTTGCTCTGGCTTGGGTAGACTGCCGATGTCGAACACCTTAACCTTGTCCTGGACGTTGTAGCGGGCCCAGACGCTGTTGGCGTACTGGCAGTCCGGGCACCAACTGGCAGAGAACTGGAAGAATTTAGAGCCGTTAATAAGCTTCTTGACGTCGGATGGTTGTGGCATTGTATTGGGAGATCTGGTGATGGTTTTGTTATGTTTAGAGTCTTGCTTTAGTGATAGAGAGAGTTGAAGTTGCTGTGCTTTAAAGATCGAAAAATTTTCTGCCTTCATATAGTGACAGCGCTCAGATTATCAGCCCTTGCGATGTTTACGTAATGGCCCTTTCTAACAGGGAGTTATATTAGTAACATAACCTCTTTTGGCCGCCAGGAAGTATCAGGGTGTCATCACGAGTTTACTCAGCGACAGCGACCCATTCAGCATGAGCCAATACAACTTCGTCGTCGATGCATCGGCATTCGAGAAGGGTCTGGGGAACATTAAGCGCTGGTCTGTCGAGTGCTGTAAGCACGTCGATATCAACTTCTACCTCCCCACATACACCCTGGAAGAGTTAGACTACTTGCAACATAGACGCAAAAGCTATGTTGCAGGAGAAGCGCTCAAATTCATAGACCATCTGACCAACATATCGCCATATGACGTCAAGCAGGGAAATGCTGACGAAAATGGCCAGATAGATATTACCGTCGAGTTCCCTGAGGTCTTAAGCTGCATTAACTGGGAAGATGTGAATGCTAACAGAGTGTCCGCTATTGATAAGTTGCCTAAGCGGTTGAAGAACCTGCTCAAGAGTGCCACTTACAAGTGCACGGAGACAGAGAATGATGACGGGCTGCGCTGGATCTTACTGACTGAAGATGCTCAAATCAGACAGTACGCTAGAGATTGCAACATCCCCTGTTGTTCAATTGTAGATGTGGATAATATTTTGTCTAGAGAGCTAAACTTGAAGTCCTTTAGGAATAGCGAAAAGTTCAACAATATGGTGAAGAAGAACGGCACCGTAAGAGTCGATGAACACGGTGGTGACGTTGTCATGACAAATTTCAATAAGGCTATGTATGCATCAAGGGGTGCTGGTAAATTGTGGACACCATAGATGGATACTTTACGACGACTATTATTAATATCGTCGTAAGAATGGTCGATAAATCTGGGGGGAAATCACGTTCCCATTAGTACAGAACAGATCGGAGACGACTCTGAATGTGTCTGCCAAGCTTGAAATGGTTAAACTTAATTAGTTAAACTAGAGAAGAATGTATCATGTATGCAGGGGACGTTTCACACGACTCGCCCAAAGAGACAAAGGCTCAAAAGAAACTTGTCCTTACGGTTTCTTCCACAAATAACTACACAATCGTCTTCATATATAACATGGTGTAAAGATGGTGATATAATTGTATGTACAGGTACGAAAAATCAAAGAACATCAACTGTCTTTTTTACACAATTTTAGTGTCAAGCCAAGGATGTTGTAGGAGGTCGATAGCACTTGGTCTCAGTTTGTAATTCAGCTCAAACGATTTCTTCAAAAAGTCACAACTGACCTCGCTGGCCCACGATGGCACATCTGGCGATGTGTTTGTTCCGATCTTGAATATAGCCTGCATCTGAGAGAAATCTGGGAACGGGTGTTTACCTGTGAACATTTCAATCACGACGCATCCGGTAGACCAGATATCAACCTTGGATGTGGTGGCCGTTTGCTTCACCACTTCAGGAGCCATCCAGAACACAGATCCTTGTAGTGAGGCTCTCTTGTCCTGTTTAGGTTTGTTTCCGAATGGCGACAGCTTCTTGGATATACCAAAATCAGTAATCTTCACACATCCCTTGATGTCAATCAATATGTTTGCACCCTTGATGTCTCTGTGAATAATGTTCTTACGGTGTAAGTACGCCACCCCAATGAGAATCTGCCTGGTAAAGTTGATAATCAATGACTCCTCAAATGGACCATAATTGTTCAGCATAGATGACACAGAGCCACCAGGAACATATTCCAAGAAAATGTTGATGTTACCACCTTCTTGTGAAGAGCCGTAGTATGTAACAATATTTTCGTGATGCAGATCTTTCAGCAAAACCATCTCGTGTTGCAATGCATCCACCATCTTCTTGTGGATTTCTGAGAGGTTCTTAGCTGGCGGTTTCTTGCTTCCACTACTACGTTGCTGTTTCTTATCATCTTCATCCTTAGCAGTAATAGGCTGGATTCTTACCTGTTTCACCGCCATTAGTTCACCTGTTGTGGCGTTCATTCCTAAATAGACACTACCAAAACTTCCGGCACCAATTCGCGCTCCCTTTAACCAGGCCTTTGGTGTTTCAATCTTAGTTGGGAGCGAAACCATATCGGATGCATTCTCAGCAGCCTCATCATACTCGCCATCAGAACCATCCCCGTATAATGACAGGAAATCTGAGTTCCCACTTTTCATCGTTCTTGATGAAATCGTGCCGCCATGACCAGACAGTCCCGTTGAAGAAGCTGTTGGATTTTGAGGCAGACTCTGGAGTAACGCTGAGTCAACTGCACTTGAATGTTTGAGAAGAATATCACCAATTTTATTGGATTCTGGGTTGATTGGCACTCTACCGTGGGAATTAATTTGCATGGATTGGCGATACGATTCACGCAATGTCTTTTGGAGTTTCTTGACATCAGTAGTAGGAAAGTACCCCGACAGATTCGTTGAAATGAGCTCGCTGGGTGGTCTCTGGTTGAACACTTTTCTGAGTGTTTCCTGTGAATTGTCAATGCGCAGCTGCGATCTTGGAACACCGGAGTTAGCACTTCCATTGGACGAGCTCCGAAGTCTATTGTCGTCACCCGCCATTCCTGCTCCAAATTCACTGACAGTCGAGGATTTTATGTGCAGTTTCCTGGAGGTAGCAATAGCAGATTCACTGGGTGTCTGCAGCTTCGACACAAAGATCAGTCTGTTGCGCTCTGACCGGTCAACTGAGTGGCATATCGTAACAAGCTCGACGTCGAACAGTAGATGCAGCACATTTTTGACGTAGTCAACCACGAATACATCGTAGTCACCAACTTCCCTCGAAACTTGACCGTTGTTGTTGGTTACCAGGAGCTCTGGTGATAGTTTCTTAAGCAACCTGTTCTTGATCGAATCGGCATTGAAACAGCCACTGACATTCACCCGCTTAGCAGACCCATCATTTAGGATGAATATAATATGGTTCCTCTCGTTAGCCAGATCTTCGGTGTGAACACCCGCAGATAGCGACACGGACAGGTCACCAAGCTTACTGATCAGTTCCTTTATCTGAGCAATGCTGGCTTGTTCACGTTGGACCTTGGCCTTCTTCCCAAGACCGCGAGCCTTGCGTAGGATCCTGATTCTGTCACCGATCTTGGTAACACCAATGGCACCCAAAATGTCCTTGTCGATATACTTTATGTCCTCCTCATCTACCAATCCATGTCCAGTAAACAATGGCAGATAGGTACCGCAATCGATGTCCTCCAGAAATGATTCTACAAAACTGTCTGTGTTAGATTTGCCAATCGGAGCATCAACAGGCGCAGAAACCCGCTCTTCTTGGCCATTAGCAGGGTCCAGTGTTTGCATATCTAGCAGGTTGTCGTTAGCTGGTATATGCTGCTTTTTTCTTCTTATAAATAGTTCCCATGTTCCTATAAAACAAGGTGTCGTTAATTACAACACTTGCAGTTTATTTTTTGTTAGCCCTTCTGTATAAAAAGACTAGAGGGGGGGCTTAGCTCGTCCTCACCCCAAACTTCCACTTCAAACAAGGAAAAAGTGTGTATTAGTAGCCTGTCCAATATTACACTATCACTAAGTACAACACAATGACAGAGAGAAACACATCACCAACTTCAAACCAGGGCGCCAGTCAAGAGGAACAGCACATTCCCGCGACTGTTGAACTGCACAGGGGCGGCAAGACCACGATTGTAAACCTCGAGCAGCTCAAGAAGCCACATGCGATCACCAGCAGTCCCGAGTTTGCACGTAACCACCCTGTGCAAGGCAACCAGCAGCAGGACGCGGGTCTGTCTGGAAACACAGCCGGTGGACTTCTCCAAACAGGGGGCCACAGACCATCGACTAATTCTAAGTAACCACAGTGCTTCTCTGCACTATATACGCTTATATAATTCCCACGAAAGCAACGAATATATTAAAAACAAGTTCCAAAACGTTCATTGATGGATATCGTTTGCCCAAAAGGTTGCCCTGTCAATCACGTCAGATCGCACCTGCGTCATGATCTGCACTGCGGGGCCACTTATATAAGCTGCTTTATTTGGCTGCCGGCCGAGTGGTCAAGGCAAGAGGACCCTCTTGAGAAGACGAAATGAGGACAGCTGTTCGACCTATCCTAGAGAAACTACGAGCATACCCTTAATAAAGCACTATATCCCTGACAGACATGAGGAGAGTAAGATTCTCGAAAAGGTACATTCGTGCTTTAGTCCCGCTCGTTGTGATAGTGACGATTGTGGCTCTGGCACTGCACCATAGAAGGGTACCGTCACGAAGAGGCGGTCTGGTAAACACGGGACATAGCAGTAATCGACCAGGTATTATAGCTGCTGCTGCTGCTGCCGCGGCTACTGCTGGTGGTGGTTCGGGGACTGTTCCCGGTAGTGTTGTAGGAGCGAGGCCAGCAGGTTATTCCAAAGACGAGATTATTGGTCTGCTCTCTTCCAACAGGATCGACTTGCCTGCATCGACGGATGCACGCTCAATAAACATGGACCAGCTGTTTATCACAGGCGTTGGGTTAAAGAAATGCTACCATGCAGCTGGGAACTTCGAGCGCTGTTCTACCTCTGTTCCATCAGGACTTCCGGAGATTCCTTTCAAAGATGAGACTTTCGAGTTTGTAATTCCAAAGGATTTGAGAGGTTCGGTAGGGTTCCACTGGTACGGTAGCTCTGAATACGTATACTTTGATGGGGTGACATTGGGCTCCCTCCTTAAATTGAAAGCCGAGGAACTGTATGCACTGGTCGATGTGCGTGATACTCCCTCACAAGACGTCTCGTTGGTGTCCGTACACGTTCATAACGTCTATTTTATCTTCCAAAAGTTCGCGTTAAAGGACCTCTTTAGTGAACCAACGAAACCCCGTACTGTGAGTAAGTTGAATGTTCTCTTTGGAAGTGATTGCAAAGACCCAAGGAACTTCTGGCATCTATTCAAAACGGTGGCGCTTCTCGACAAATACCGATACCCCAGCTACATATCCTTAGAGAAGGCTCCGTTAGCTTTGTCTAAAGATGAAGCCTTTGGCGACATCAATCCTCCATTGCTGGCACAGGAGGGGAAGGGCTTCAAGATTGTCCAACTTGCAGACCTGCATATGGGTGTCGGAGAGAACAAGTGCATTGATGAGTACCCAGCGACCGAAAACTGCCACGCTGATCCCAAGACCTTTGAGTTTATTAACAAGGTACTAGATATTGAGTCGCCAGATATGGTGGTATTTACCGGAGACCAGATCATGGGAGATAGGTCTGTGCAGGACTCGGAGTCCACTCTATTGAAGGTGCTTGACCCTGTTATCAAAAGAAAGATTCCTTGGGCTATGGTCTGGGGTAATCACGACGATGAAGGAAGTCTGTCTAGATGGGAACTATCCGAGGTCGCGGAAACCCTGCCTTTCTCATTGTTCAAAATAAGTCCCTTTGATACTGCTGATAACTCCTTTGGTGTCGGAAACTACATCCAACAGGTCCATAATGCTACAAACCCTGAGGATATCCTCATGACATTTTACTTCCTGGACTCACACAAGTACTCTAAGACTGGGAAACTGTATCCTGGCTACGATTGGATCAAGGAACCACAATGGTCGTACATTAAAAATGTCTACGAAAATGATCTTTACAAAAACATCCCAACAGATAAACCTCATGTCTCCATGGCTTTCTTCCATATCCCCTTGCCGGAATACCTAGATATTGAATCGAAGAAACAGCCAGGACAGCAGAATCCACTAGTGGGTACATATAAAGAGGGTGTTACTGCTCCCAAGTACAACTCAGGAGGTCTGAAAGTCCTTGATGAATTAGGTGTTCAGGTGACAGCCTGTGGTCATGACCACTGTAACGATTACTGCTTACAAGATGACTCGGTAAGGAATCCTGTATGGCTTTGTTTTGGAGGAGGAGGAGGTGAAGGTGGTTACGCTGGATATGGTGGAACGGAAAGAAGGATAAGGACGTTTGAGATTAATCCTAATAATGGGAACATATACACATGGAAGAGACTTAACGGGTCCCCGGATCGCGTCTTTGATCAACAACAGTTGTAACTGGAGATTATTATATATCCTCCAACACATAATTTATATACTAAAGAATAGGTTTTAAAAAGAATATATCAAAGTTATTTTATAAAGATTATGATATGAATTGTGTTTCCCTGGAATCTGTTCATGCATTATCGTAGTGGTCTATAAGATATTGATTGATTTGTTGAATGTCAATATTGAGCAGGTCCACAGCATTGTAGAACCTCTCTTGGTTATTAACTGCGTACGCTTCTGGGAGGTACAGTGGGTATATCTTTTCAATCAAAGAAGTACTACCATAAAACATTAATTGGTATGGTACTGTAACATGGAATATATTCTCGGATAATGTTACAACTAACAGTAAGTAGTATCCCAAAAATGTATTAACAAGTTCCTGCATTTCTAATGATTTGTTTACAGTTTGTTGTAATGTTTTTTTGTCTAAAGTGTCGAGTTTTAACTGTATCTTGGGAATTCTTATTTTATCACCCAAAAGACGGACACTGTTTTCGCAATGAAGCTTCTTGGCAAGGTCAAAGAAGCCCATCACTTGGAATATGCGTATGAGCTGGACGAGCTTCTTTGATCGTAGATTAAGGATACTATTTCGTGCCTGGAAGAGACCTGAATATGTTGTCCCGTATTGGTCGTTAATGCTAGCACGCTGGGTTATATCTACAGATGATGCGGTATTTGAGCGGGCTAGGGTCTCGTGTGCTTCGAGGTCTCTGCGCATTGACTCTAGAGTGGTTCGTTTTTTAGACAAAATCCTATCCAATTGATGTTTGTAATGTCGTCCATTCTCGCAATTGTTATTAGACCTCTCGAGTGCTTCACTTAGAGGGATTTCGAGTCTCTGTGATAATTTTCTTGTATCGTCGTGCACTTGATCTATATACTCCAAGAGTTTGTTGAGTTTTAACACGGTGTTAAATGAAAATGAGCTCTTCCTCGTGCTTGCCCCATTTGTGTATTCAATGGATTGGTTATGGGCCGTAATTTGGCGGGGCCCCTTGTTAACTTCGACACTCTTTAAAGTGTAACAGCCATCGTCCAATTTAAAAACTGGGAGATTTGGTACATTCATGGTATCATTATCAATATCCACAGGTTGTAGTTGGTTCAAGTCTATATTAATTGAGCGAATAACACACCAAGTTTCACTCTGGTCAGCTTTGTCATGACTTCCGACATGTCCAGCTTCAAATTCATGTGGAATCTGAACAACAATCTTGAAGACAAACCGAGTAGTACTTTCATGGTTAAAGTCCACATCATTGAATTGTATTTGGCGCATCGTATTTCCCTGTATCTCACTTACAAATAGTACCGTACCTCGCACATTTTCAATAACATAAAAGCAGTCAGTGGTAGTGATGGCTTCACGACGGGGGGTCTCCTGGCCTTTCACCTTCTTCTCTATTTGGATGACAACATTGCAGAGCGTAATTGACCGTAGATGCCGCAATCTGCGTTGGAGAAGATAGTGTGCTCCCATATCGGCTGGTGTCTCTGTTTGTTTTGATGTTACTTCACTATTTTCCTAATCTTTGTTCTCTCATATATTATGTATCGAGATGTTCATAAGATAGAGGCCGAGATTGACAACCCCAAAGCAGAAGACGTCAAAAGCGAAAGAATGCATATTTGACAAATAGATATATTGAGTTACCCTTTAAAATATACGGTATTTTCTGTACAATTACTAAACAAATGGGATGTTTGGAGTCCGTTATAAACACTTTAAATATACTTAGACGCTCAGCTTAACCTCGACATCGTTAATCATAGCAGCGTGAGGAGCCAGAGCATTCTTGACATCGTTACCAATGAACTTCTCAACCTGCTGAGGAGCTCTACCAACGAATGTAGATGGCTCAAGAAGAGCGTCAAGCTCACCCCAGATTGGCTTGAAGAATTCATCCTTCTTGATACGCTCAATTAGGTCATTGTCACCACCTTCTTCCTTGACAACAGCAGCAGCCTGGTGGGATAGAACTCTAATGTGCTCATGGACATCCTGTCTAGAGGCGTTCTTCTCAACCATGGCCATGATGATGTTCTCAGTTGCCATGAATGGTAGTTCACTCTTAATTCTTCTTGCAATGACCTTTGGATAAACCACCAGACCGGAGGAGATATTCAGGAGAGTTGACAGTAGAATATCAGTGGTTAGGAAGGCACCTGGAAGGGAGATTCTTCTGATGGCAGAGTCATCTAGTGTTCTTTCGAACCATTGGACAGAGGCAGTCTGTACGGCATCGCTGAATAGAGACCCTAGGTGTCTAGCAAGGGAGCAGACACGTTCACAACGCATTGGGTTTCTCTTGTAAGCCATAGCAGAAGAGCCAATTTGGGACTTCTCAAATGGTTCCTCAACCTCCTTCAAGTTGGCTAGCAGTCTGATGTCAGTAGCCATCTTGTGAGCAGTAGCGGCAAAGGATGCTAGAGGGGCTAGAGCATCGATATCGATCTTACGGGAGTAAGTCTGACCAGTGACTGGGTAGACAGTGTCGAAACCCAACAATTCAGTAACACGCTTATCCAAAGCTTCGACCTTATCGTGGTCACCGTGGAATAGACTTAGGAAAGATGCCTGTGTACCAGTGGTACCCTTGACACCACGAAGACCAAGGTCATTTCTGGCTCTAACGAAGTTACGTAGATCCCACAGAAGCTCCTGGATCCACAAGGTAGAACGCTTACCTAGGGTAGTCAACTGAGCAGGTTGGAAATGGGTCCAGCCAAGGACTGGTAGGTCCTTGTACTCCATGGCGAACTTAGAAAGTCTGTCAATGACATTAACTAGCTTTGGAATCACCAGGTCGTAAGCATCTCTTAGGAAGATTAGGTCAGCATTGTCTGTAACGTAACAGGATGTGGCACCAATATGAATGATACCAGCAGCATCTGGACAAGTCTCACCGAAGGTGTGGACATGAGCCATGACATCGTGTCTGACAATAGCTTCCTGCTTGGAGGCGGCGGCAATCTCATCGTCAGTGATGGTTAGGTGGGCCTTCATCTGCTCGATAGCAGCATCAGAGATAACATCTAGGCCAAGCTCCTTCTCTGCAATGGCTAGGTTTAGCCATAGTTTTCTCCAGGTAGAGAATCTGTTGCGCAGAGAGAAGACAGCAGACATCTCCTGGGAAGCGTATCTAGAGGATAGCGGGGTTGAGTATTTGTCGAAGTCAGACATTCCTGGGCTGGTTGTTATGTGGTTATTAGAGTAACTTACAGTGCTCGATTCTGTTGTTGGTAAAAGGAAGAGTGAGTTTTAACAGCCAAAAGAGTATGTGAACAATTAACTACCTAGTTATATACAACCTCATTCGATCGTCCATTTGAACAAGAGTTACAGTCAACCCTTGCAGAGAATCATTCAGTTCGCTTGCAGAGTGAAAAATTAATTTGGCGATGACCGAGTAACATTTTTTGACTCTGGCTGAAAAAAAAATATACATAATATATTTCTGAAAAGGTTAAACAACTTTAAGGGTTCTTCCAATGGGGATATTAACTGTTGATTAGTTACAGGAGTTGTATATAGTCAATATAATGTTCGGTTTCGCTCAATGAAGGGGCGATCTGGCAGATTTAGCGCGCATACGCAGACGATGGGCTAAGAATGCGGATGAGCAGCGTAGACCCGTAACGAATGGCATCGCAATGGTCTCTGATGTGTCATGTATTTCTGACTTACGAGTGTCCTTAACAGTCTTGCTCGGATCTGGTAACTCTGTGACATCATCTGGGTTTGTTGCGCTCATGTATATAGTCCGCTCACCCGTTGCCATAGGTAGGGTAGACACAATGATCTCCTGGGATGAAGTCGTAGCCGCACCATTTCCATCGATAGAAGATACACCAGCTGGTCCACGTACAATTAGTTCTTCAGCTTCCTCTATCTTAAAATCAAGCGGCTGTAGTGCCTCCGGCTGCTCGGAGTTGTCTTTCTCCTTCTGTTCTGGCTCTACAAGGTTGAAATGCATGTTTAAAGGTAAATTCACCCCGCGAGCACCAATGTTCACAACACGCTCAGGAATTGCTGCTGATGGTCCACGGAACCACAAAGTCTCATTAGAAGTGTGCTGAACCTTTCGCAATGACATATCTTCCTTAGATAAACGTCTATGCATGTTGCCATGATCTACGGTTTGCACGTTCCCGTCGTGTTGGAGAATATCAGCTGGTAGAACAAAAGATCCAGGTGAATCAACTATAATATGTGATGGCATGTTATTTTTCGTTTGGAGCTGTTGCAGAAGAGAGGCAATGGCGTGATTTGTCTGCTGCTGTTGTTGCTGCTTAGTGATCATTGATGTATACTTCGTCTTGTGTGGCAATTTTTTGATTAGTTCCAATCGTGACTGTGCTTTCACTGATATACTACCATCAGCCTGCTGCTTGTCCATATCCAGATGAGCTGCAGTTGGTGTGGTATTGAGGAATTCTGCCATGGGTGGTCGTTGTGGAATCATAGGTTGCTGTAATGAACTCAACACTGGGTTATTCATTACGTTCACTCTATTAGACATCGGCATATTCGTGACGTTCATATTCATGTTCGTACTCGTGTTTAAGTTCAGATTCAGGTTTGTCTTTGTGCTCATATTCACATTAGCAAGAGGCACCTGCTGTTGCTGCTGTTGTGGGATGGACGAACCAGAATTCTTTGGGACTGGGCTCTTGAGCATGGTACTCTGCATTTTCATGGCATTTGTGACGTACTTTGGCTTGGGTACCACTGGTGCGTCTGGACTACCACCTGTGTTTACCCGATTTGAAGACATATCTAAAGGCCTCCTCGGTATATTTGGTCCATGGGTTGACGAATTCGTCAAAATTGTACCATTAACGTAATCAATCTCGCCTTCCTCCTGAGGATCGCCTGGTCTAATAATATACCTTGGACACTCCTCTGATGTAGAATATTCACCAAGATCATCACGTTGCAATCTTGGCCTCACGTAAACAGCACCAACTAGTGGTGGAGCGTTTGCTAAACCACGACGAGGTTCCGGAATAGGATCTGAATATGAGGCATTCTCGGGTAATAATTGTCTGATTGGTGAAGGGTATTTGAAGAATTTTCTTCCATTTACAGGTATATTTTTGTCCTCAATATCACGTATTTCCTCGGGGAGACAAGCCTTCCAGGTCCTGATCTTGTTGAATATTTTATCATTCTCGTTGTATCTGTACTCACAGATGAATAATGGGCCCTCTAAATTGAAGTCTGGATCACCTCTTTGATACCTCGTAAAATGTATTACAAAACATTTGCCCTGTATATCTTCTATTGGATGATCTCTATATTGACCGGTCTTCATCACCTCGTTCTTGTAAAAAAGTCTATCAGCTCTGTGTACTGTCCATTCAGGGCGGAAGTACCAACAGGCGTTAAGCCAGCGCTTACCATCAGGTGTACTCCACAGTTTGAATATTTGACCTACAATCGGTTTACTAGGGTCATTAGGGTTGTCCAGAAAAACCCAGTCTCCGATGTAATACGTCTTGCCTCCCACTACTATATCTTCGATGGGGTAGCGAAACTCCCCCTCTGGAATATATTCTTTATCTGGCTTCGCTAGTTCATATTGTGTTACTATCTGAAACGTCTTTTCGAGCTCTTGTAATGTTGTCAGCCCACCTAGATCGGAAATGGTACCAAAATACAGCTTATAGTTGTTGACAAGTTGTGAAAAGTCCATCTGAAACGAACTGAAGTCCTTGTACTTACGTGTCTTCACCTTACGCCATATATCATCGATTGTTATTGGATCAGCAACAATATTGTAGAAGTCAGCCTGGCTTGCACGGTCTGGTAACTTCTCAAACCGCGTCAACAAGCTTTTGTGCATCCCTGTAGGATCGGATTCACGTTTCAGTACTTTCAAGATATTCTTCATACGTTGAATGTACGGTAGGTCTATGATAGGTGGTCTACCACGTCTGATATGCGTCTTCTTGGCGGTGCTAGAGCCGGAATTGTTTGACACGCCCGGTAACGGCGTCGTTGATTGTGACATCTGCGTACGCATGGGCGGTGTGGACTCTCTGCTTGCTGACTGTGAAGTTATCAAGTGACTAGGAATCCGCGGTTGCTGCAGAGGAATACTAGGTTGTTTCTGGTTCATTGTTTGCTGTGTAATTATGTTTTTGGGTGCGGGTGAAACACGCACAGTCTCCTTCATTTGGGCTGGAGCAGACGCTGTTGTCAAGGGGACAGTGGTCGCTCCTGGATGTACACTCGTTGGTGTTGGTTCCTTACCCGTCTGCGTATCATTTTCAGTTTTAACTCCAACTGAATAGCTTAGGTTAGGGTACCATTTCTTCAGATTGGGCAGTAGGGTATTCAGAGCATAATCCTCAATTACTTGTCCATACCTGTATACCTCGGAATCTTTGGAATTATACGTCTTGGCATTGGTAGCCATCTGGGCTACATCACTAACAAAGCCCTGTGCAGATTCGTAGTGTGGAATACGCTTCTTGAGGGTGCTGAGGGACACGGGACGTGTAATTATATCATAGTAATCCGGGTAATCACGCTTTGCTGGCAAAGTATTGAACACGGGGTGTAGGTCGAATCCAGAAATAGGGTCTTTCAAGTCATACAACATCCTAAACTCATCTTTCAAATGCTCCCGCATCCTGTCAAGACTATCACTATCAGTCATTTCTTTTGAAGTGTTCTGGAATTTCTTGTAAAATGTCCGTTGGGCCTCTTCTTGTTTATCGGATGTCTCTTAGCTCGCAGCACTCAATGCAGGGTCAGTGCGTTCTTAACGATAACGACTGGTAATACGGGTGTCACTCAGGTTTAATTAATCCTTATCTCTCTCCTTGGAAACGGGTAGAACCCTCATTTTAGCCGCTGAGCAGTTCTTCTGGCCCCGTCTGCAGGTTGGAAACGGCAAACGTCGCCACCGGCCTTCTGGCTTTTCCCAAGCGGCGGAAACTTTGACGGCGCGAAAGTAAAACAAAAAAAAAGCACGTGCGGGTAACGTTTACATATTAAGTACATGTACAATAAACAAAAGGTATAGCATCCTTTTCTTTCTTATTTATATATATATATATAGGCAGTCTACTGCTCATCGGTCCAGCCCAGCGCCTGTAGATCAGCACGAACCTTATCTTCGGTGCCAATCTTGAGCACTTGGGTGTCCTCAAGTTTGTCACCGTCGGTTTGACGCTGCTTTAGTGTTTCGATGGAACGTAGCTTCTTGAGCAAAGAGCGGAGTTTCTTCTCCTCTGGTGAGACAGCAGAGGCAACACCAGGCGATGATTCTTGGGCAGGTGTGGTATTACCTGTAGTTCCAGCGGCAGTCTTTCTACGACGAGTAGTCTTGGCGTTGGCATTGGCATTTGGAGCCATACCTGGGACGGTTCTGACAGCCATACCTGGGACGGTACGGGTAGCAGTAGCACCTGGAACACCAGAGGCTCCTGGACCGGCTCTTCTGGCATGTGGTGGTCTGTATGCACCAGCTGGCTTGCTGGCGGCACCACCCTTGGCATTACCGTTACCTGCGGAAGCAGCATGGGCTGGGTGAGCGGCAATGAACTCGGCGACACTTGGGTGAACCTTTAGCTGGTTCTTATTACACTTTGGATCTAGACCATTGTCCTCTCCAGCAGGTGAGTCGGTATGGACATCACGAGCAATATGAGTGGACCCCTGCTGCATCTTGAACTCGATAGGAGTACGCCAGTTGACCTTTAGTAGCTCCTTGAACTCACGAACAAAAACAAGGTTACCGGATACATGCCATATCTTGACAGCGTTGTCAACACGTAGACGTGGAGAAGTAGTGGCAGTCATGATAAACTCACCACCTGGAGACCACATGCAGACCGATGTGTTTGCAGCGTTGAAGCGAGCAACGGACTTGAACTTGTTATGGCGGTCCAGGATCTCTACAGCACCTTGCAGGTTACCAAAACCTCCGACAAGGATATAGTTACCGGAAGGAGAAAAGAGCATAGTGTTCTTAGATTGCTCGGTCATCTGATGGACAACGTTACCACGAAGATCAAAGAAGGCAACAGTTGCAGGCATGTAGCCAGCAATGACACCAAATTGTCTTGAGGTTGGAGACCAGGTGAAGTCATGAACTGGACCGTTTGCCAATGGGACACGTACACTGTTACCACCCAGGGTACCGTTGACACCTTGGAATGACAGCAAGTACAATGTGTTCTCACCGTAGTAGGACTTGTTCTGAGAGTCAAAGTCGGTGATTGCTAGACACAGGATACCGTTACCTTGAGCATTCCACTTCAGCTGACACGAATCAGCCTTGAAAAATAGCTTTGTGGCAATCTTCTTGGTGATTTTTCCCTCTAGAACAGGCCAGATAGTTAGCTGTGCTGGTTTCCCGGACTTCTCAGGCATGAATGTGCAGATAGTTGGGTGTTCGGATGGAGATACTAGGTAGGTGGTGAACTTGCGATTCTTGTCAGCAGGGTCCTGATCGGAAGGAAGCGTGGCAAATGGCTTCGAGAAATCAAATACTGGGGTCTTCGCATCTAGCTTGACAATACGTAGCTCCTGTGGGAATTGTTTCACAGCGAAGTCGTCTAGCTTTGCATACTGTAGTACCCAGTTACTCTGTGACTTGTACTTGTATTCGAAGGCAGGCTTGACCTCGGCAGCGTTGATCTCGCAGTTCAGGAACCAAACCTTTACATTCTTGTGCTCGGTATCGGTTGCAGATGGGCGCTCCCAGGTGTTAAGGAAGTTACCCGATGGGGAAAACTTGATATCATAGACATCAACCAGTGCAGTTTCGAAGAGTAGCGTCTCGAAGTTAACGCCACAGAACACCTGGATGTTCTCCTTGGTGGAGAGAGCTAGGAAACGACCACATGGAGATACAACAGAGCTGATCACCTGCACATCCTTGGAAGTGTGGTTGCACTCGTTGAACTCAGGATAGCCCTGGAATAGTTCGATGTCCTTGTTGGTCTTTAGGAAGAATTGGGAAGCCATATTTTAAATTGAGATTGAAAATTGGATAATTGGGTAGAAGAGAAAAGTAGATTTATCACAGGAGGGGGATACTATTGCAGTATCAATATGTTCTTGTGTGAAAGAGGCGGAGAATGCAAACAGAGATATGTGCTTCAAAAAAAAACCGTCTTCGTTGCCGATGAATGGTGAGTCTATGCTAATGCTAATGCAGATGATGCAGATGCAATGGAGCTGTTGAGCTTTGTATGTGATGGACTAGAAACTAATGTTATGAGCTGTTACGAATAAATCAAAGCCAGCATAACTCCCAAATAAATCATCGTTAAAGAGGGTCTAATTTAGAGGGCGACGGCGAATCTACATTTGTTCCAACGCCCCCCGCTGAGTGCAATTTTTTTTTCATTCTTGGAATAGGTCACATGATAGATCAAGCATAGCTCATGCGATGAGCATCCAGGGTAGAATAAATAACGTCAGAGTGTTTAGTAAGGAGCAAATGTGTTGATTTGAAATTATTAATCATGTATGTTCTATTGATTGTGTTTATGCATTCCATTCAATGTTGAAAAAAGTATGTTTGCTCTAGGTGATTGGACTGTCGAAGGTTAAAATACAACTTTAGGATAACTCTGCTAGTGTGTAAGTATGAAATTCCTTTCGAAATGTTGGGAACTCAGTTTAAACCAAGGTGTTCTTCAATTCATAGATGTTTTGTGCATAATTATTCATCATCAGAAAAATTTCAAATCTCATATGAATATGTTTTTCAAACATACACTTTAGTGTTGGGAAGAGGTAGAAAGGTACAAGATTGAGACATAATCCATTGATTTATAATATATGTAAGTGGTTGTTTTCGATGTATGTGTCTTCATTTATATAAAATAACTTTCCTTTTTTTTTGAGTTGCTAAAGATTATCTTTTACACAGGGAGTTATTTCTGGTAAAGCAGAGAAAAGAGCAAATAGATTGCTAATTGTAAACAAAAAAGAAAAAGTGACAAAAATATTCTAAATAGGTTGAAATTCCAATTACAAAGAAAGGCCACAGTTTCTGAAAGAATGCGAAGTCCTCCCATCAACTATTCTGTAACCAACAATTTATACTCGTATATATCCAACGACAACTAAATTTCTCTCTGGATGCCGTTAACTGGAAAAGATCCAACGTAGTGTAGAAATATGTTCGGACTTGGAAAAAAACTTTTATAGATGCACCTTCTATCATTACAAACACTTTTGTTTTATAGCCAAACCATAAGTTCATTTAATAAAAGTATTGAATTAGCTGTTCAGAAAGTAACAACTAATAAGCTCAGGGTAGACCTTCTGTCTGGACTCTATTCCACTGGGGGTTTCATAATAATTCGTTGTTATAATCACCTAACAGTATCATCTTCAGACGAATGCATTATATTTTAAGCTATGCCCCCATTGTTCTCGATAAATTACATAAAATATGGCGTTTTTTCCCTAAACACCAGAAATGTCAGTCGCGTCAGAGAGTATATAACACGAAAAATCTGGTGACCTGTTTCCCAAACGTTTCTACTTTGTTTCTCATGACCAACTGGGTAGGAAATGCGCTGTGCTGTGCATTAATATTTCTGGTATACATTGGACAGCGGCTTCGTATTGAATTATTTTTAGGGGTGTAGATCCCCTATACTCGGTCTAGTGCAAGTGGGCTCGAAGATATTCCACAATGTTTCCCATTCGTTTCCCACGGCCAGTTGGGTCCACATCACGAAGTTGTGCTGTCAGAAATTAAGGTTTGAGGGGGGGTGTCATATTGGTTTTGGAATTCGGCGGGTGCGTGTTCGAAGGTTCTAGAATTTATTCCTGCTTTAAATATCTGGTGCCCGATTTCCCAAATGGTTCTATGTTGTTTCCACATTGTTTCCAGATCGTTTCTAGATCCTTTCCAGATCCTTTCCAGTTTGCTTTCAGATAGTGCACCATTTCCTAATGGTGCTCCCATTACCGTTATTCTAAATAAAGGGGATTTCCCCCCTGTTATTACTGGTGCCCGATTTCCCAAATGGTTCTATATTGTTTCCACATTGTTTCCAGATCCTTTTCAGTTTGTTTTCAGATAGTGCACCATTTCATCATAATGGTGCTCGCATTACCGATATTCTAAATAAACGGAATTCCCACCCTGTTATTACTGGTAACCGTAGATAGTTATATACTCACGCATAAAGGTCCAACATCTACACGTGATTGAAATATTGAAATGATTTGGATTTATTGGAATACGGTTCATATATTCTGTGCCATTAAGTCTATTGTTATATCAATACCCTTTCCTTTTATATATACGTACAACAGAAATAACTGTTCAGCTTGATACTAGCCCACGCATTTCTTCAAGGAAATATCAACTATATACGCTGCAGGAGCTGTAGTTACCACTCTCCAAACTCCCGTCTTGTCTATTAAGGGTGCTCCCTTATGCCCGTACTTATATATGTTTCACACACAACGTGCTCATCATGCTCATAAACGCAATGTACCCTTCACCGTTTTCAGCCATGTTCCCCTCACCCCGCCCAAATCTTACCTTTAGCCGCCCAAGGGAATGAAGAAAAATACCACCCACCCAAGGAAATGAAGAAAAATATCACCCACCCACACTCACAGGTCAAACCGAACTATAAAATAATGAATAAATATACTATTATCTACAGAGTCATACAAATAATAAATTAATGAATAAATATACTGCTATCGACAGAGTCATACAAACAATGAATAACAACTTCCCAGATCAGAACTGGCCCTCTCCATACAGGCCAACGATGGACTGTGCAAGAGCCAGGGTAGCCAGGAATGCGCCCCCAGCAAGATGACAAGCAACTTTCCCCAAGTTCTTGGATAACATCTTTACAGTCTCAGCGCTGTTGGTAGATGCGGCATCCTCAGCCCCTAGATCTACGGGAGACCCATCGACATCATGCATTTCGATGGCCTGGTTAGAAGAGTCTCCTTTGTCAAGGAGTTCCTCGCGCCTCCAAGACGCCCTGTACAGACAAAGGTATGTGGAAATTAGGGGTGGGATAGCCATCCCGTACACGAGGTAGGGGTGCTGCCACATTGCAGGCAATCCGAAATATGAGACGGCAAACCCGACGGTACTGATGGTAGCCAAAACACCTGATGTGGTGGCTAGACGGTTGGCCAGTCTATTCAGCTCGGCTGCTGATACAACATCAAGGCCACCGAGAATAACAGCGGTAGCGGGTGCCGCAAGGACGAGTGCGGACGTGCCTAGGAGACCGGCATAGAGGCCCAAGGATGATACTGCAATAGTTTTGGTAACTGCGAGACACACTGACATGGTTAATGAATAATGCGTTGTTGTTGTTTTGTTTTACGTGAGTGCTTCGAGCACCAAAATGGGGGGCTGAACTGTCTTACTGTGCGTGTGTCACCCTCTTTTCATCATCAGCTTAATGTGAAAGCCCTGTGGTGCTCCCCTACGCTGTGTTCCCCTGGCCAATAAGGGAGGAGGACGCTATGCCCGTCCCTTTCTCCGCCACCACCACACGCACTAAATTTAGGAACAGAAAAAACAAGGTGAAAAAAAAAACGAGACCACGTGATATTACAGACCCACACTCTACACTGAACACGAAAGGCGAATGAGGTTTAATTACTATGCCAGCTTTCACCATTCGAATACGCGTCAGCGGTAAAGACAAGAGTCACCTTTAATATCCATCGCATCAGTCATCACCCTGCAGGCCGTTGCCGCCGTTTCCGCCGCTGCCGCCGCTGCCGCCGCTGCCGCCGCTGCCGCCGTTGGTCTTATCCTGCCGTGACGCTGTCGAAGCAAACCGCAACTCATTCAGCGCTGTCAACGAGCCCGCAAATCTTTCAGCGCTGACGGCCGGCGGCAAATCGACAGCGGCAGCGGCAGCGGCCTGGAAAGGACCCTCCTGTCTGCCTGAGATGAGCCCACATTTTGAGGCGCCGTTACCGCACAACCAGAAGGAAGCTAGCAGCTCTCCTGTTTTTGCAAGGGCAACTGAAAAATCCCAACGCCGCAACAGGCCTCGGGACCGACCTTTGTGCTCCGCTTTGGTTCAATTTCCGTCAGAGAAATCCCCGTGGGAAGCAAGGTATCTTCGTCTGCTCGCTTAGGAATTAGTCACACACAGTTTGCAGCGGAACAAAGACACGCAGCCCAGCCCGGTGAAAAATTTTCTGTAGGCCGGTTTGGTTTGGTTTGGTTAGCTGATCACACGTTGGCGCAGAGCATTCTGATACTAGGGGAGAGGAGACGGGCATGAGGCAGCAGCAGAGACTGAGGGAGGCCGAGTGGGAGAACGTGAGGGCGACGGGGGATCCCGGAACTGTGAGTGCGTTTCCAAGGTATATAAAGCCCGAGGATAAAGCACCCCTTGTTCCAATTTGCCTGTTTGTTGTTTGTCTCTTTCTTATTTATATTCACTATTCATTTCTTGTTGATAAAAGACCAAGCAAACCAATCCCCCCCTTAACTACTTCCAACAATGCTAAGAAACGTCGCTGCCAAGCAGATGCTAAGAACTTCCCGTGTCACCGCCAAGAGATCTCTATCTCTTGCCTCTCGTGTCGCCGTCGCCGGTGCCGCCAGACCAGCTGTCTCTGCTAGAGCCATGCAGGCCGCCAAGCCAATCATTGGTACTCGTGGTCTAAAGCAGATCAACTTCGGTGGTACCACTGAGACCGTCTACGAGCGTGCTGACTGGCCTCGGGAGAAGCTTCTTGAGTACTTCAAGAACGACACCTTTGCCCTGATCGGTTACGGTTCTCAGGGTTACGGTCAGGGTCTAAACCTGCGTGACAACGGTCTGAACGTCGTTATCGGTGTCAGAAAGAACGGTGCCTCCTGGAAGGCCGCCATCGAGGATGGCTGGGTCCCAGGTGAGAACCTGTTCACCGTCGAGGAGGCCGTCAAGAAGGGTACCTACGTCATGAACCTTCTATCCGACGCTGCCCAGTCCGAGACCTGGAGCTCTCTAAAGCCACTTCTAACCAAGGGCAAGACTCTATACTTCTCCCACGGTTTCTCCCCAGTCTTCAAGGACCTGACCCACGTTGAGCCACCAAAGGACCTAGATGTCATTCTAGTTGCTCCAAAGGGTTCCGGTAGAACCGTCAGATCCCTATTCAAGGAGGGTCGTGGTATCAACTCCTCTTACGCCGTCTGGAACGATGTTTCCGGTAAGGCTCACGAGAAGGCCCAGGCTCTAGCCGTTGCCATTGGTTCCGGTTACGTCTACCAGACCACCTTCGAGAAGGAGGTCAACTCTGACCTGTACGGTGAGAGAGGTTGTCTAATGGGTGGTATCCACGGTATGTTCCTTGCCCAGTACGACGTCCTAAGAGAGAACGGCCACTCCCCATCTGAGGCCTTCAACGAGACCGTCGAGGAGGCTACCCAGTCTCTATACCCACTGGTTGGTAAGTACGGTATGGACTACATGTACGATGCTTGCTCCACCACTGCCAGAAGAGGTGCTCTAGACTGGTACCCAATCTTCAAGGATGCTCTAAAGCCTGTCTTCCAGGACCTATACGCTTCCGTCAAGAACGGTTCCGAGACCAAGAGATCTCTAGAGTTCAACTCTCAGCCAGACTACAGAGAGAAGCTAGAGGGCGAGCTACAGACCATCAGAAGCATGGAGATCTGGAAGGTCGGCAAGGAGGTCAGAAAGCTAAGACCAGAGAACAACTAAGCTTAGTTTATGTTTTCTGAACAACAGCTCAAGACCACCTTTTACATATTCTGAAGTCAATTGAATTGACAGCACACGAAACCAAAATAGAAAATTTACAACCGGTACAACCCATCTCATCACATCCAAATCCCAGCATTGTTTATAAATAAATATGTACGCGAATGTATAGTTTAATGAACAGACTAACTAGAAAATTATGAGTGTTGCTTTAGGCGCGCCTTTAGCAGTGCGGTGGTATGATCAGATCATACTTGGCCTGCCTGTACTTGATCGTACAATTATATAGCGGCTCTTTACACCTAAGGTAATAACGTCTTTGCAAGGACTGGTATCGAGCTAGTGTGTCTGTAGATAATATGCAAATGGAGGAAACAACGAGTCGCACAGTTAGGATAGACAACCAGTACTACATTACACAATCCCAACCCAGTCACGCTTCGTATCTTCTATAATTTTCAAACAATACTTCAGCTTCTTATGTCTCTGCTAACGTAGTTGTTATAGGATACCGTAGGGTAACTTCCTGAACCCAGCGGTTATTTTCCCCGCTCGGCGGGTGGGAAGGGTGTTAAAAGAAAACTCAACTACTATTTTATCCAGTTCCGACTTGACCAAAGCAGATACACAAGACTTCTCTTTGCAAGACAACGAAGATCTCAGACATCTCACATTTTCCTCCTCAACCACCACGTCCAAGGTATCATCACATTCACCCAAGTTAACAAGAAAACTCCGTGCACCATGTCCCCCGGTTACTATGTAATAAACACCGACATCCCTCCCTGTTACTGAGCAATTATGGACATCTCCGAAAGTTCATTCTTTGCCTCTCGTCCGCTCTGGTAACAGACGTAGTAATGCTTCTGCCATATTCCAAAGTCCGCATTACTCTTTAGGGATTATTACTCAATGCCGTCGGTGGTATAATTATATTGGCACGTGACATAAAATATTTTGCGCGTCGCGGTTCCGTTCGGTTCCACCTCAGCATCCATTTCCGCTTCCGTCGCGGTGTCAGCCCCGTTCAGCTTCCGCTTCCGCTTCCGCTTCCGTGTTGCCGCGTAAATTGTGAGAGGTCCAAGAACGGAACAATAGGCTATCACGGGCATCCAACACCCAAACACCAACTTCCACGTGGTGTGTTGTCCTGCAGCATCCTTCTGCACGGTGACGCATCCAGGTCGAGGTAGGTCAGTGTTTTTATCTGCATAACACCGCTCTAGCACCGTTTAACGCCGCTTTTGGCCTGAGCCATTTCCGCCGCGGTGCTTGGCCTTGGTACTGCTGCTAGGCTGGCACCGCTCCTTTAATCATTATGTTAGTAGGGAACTGTGGGGAGGGGGGAAAGGGAGACGGGAAACGGGAAACGGTCCTTCTTCCGTGTTCTTCTTGCCCCGGATGAACACTGGGTTGCTGAGACAATCCAGGACAAGTACCGTGCAGCTCTCCGGCAGCTTTCCTCCTAGGTAAGCTTCTTCCTCCACGTTCCAGCTAATTTCAGTGAGAGTGAGAGGAACCCCCCCTTAGCTTTCTCTGGCAATAGGGAGCACCGCCTTCCCATTTTCATATCTCTCGTCATCAATATAGAAAAAGAAAAAGTGTGGCAAGTTCCGTTTCTACTGCTAAACGCTGCACAGTATTGATGGGCCGGTTAATCGTAGGGGCCCGATCGTTGCACCACATTTCCAAAGGCTTTCTCTCTCTAGGTGCAGTGCCGCCGCAGTGGCGGCTCCCTTTTCCACTGAGCCCTTCCCTCTACCGATCTACTTCCTACAGCTGGCGTGTGCGGTGTATTGAGGAATAAGGCGAGCCGAGAGCTGGAGGTGGAAGCAGCACAACACAGCCCAACCTATTCACCGCAGGACGGGTTGTCTTTCTTACACTGGCTGATGAAGGCTCCCCTTTTCTCTTTCTCCCTGAGCTGGCTTCTCTTTCTTACTCAGGCTGCCATGCCCCATTATTAATATGCTCCTCCATGGTACGGCCCAACTTACTAAATCTTTCCAAGATGATCCCGCTGTATTGTCTCCCCCATTTCGCGTTGGCTCCACTATATGCATGTTCCGTACCCATACCTCGCCCACACATATATATATGCGTGCGTTTGAGTTGTAATTTGGAATAATTCTTAAAAATGCCTTGTTCCTCTTGTCTTTAGTTCACTCTTTCCTTTATTGTTTGCTAATAAAAACATCAACCACTTTAAGGTACAACTTATAAACACACACACAAATTACATCATACACAATGGGTGAACCATCTCAAAAGAAGCAAAAGACCGGCTCTGACTCCCTTTCTCAGCTAAAGGCTACCGGTACTGTCGTCGTTGCTGACACTGGTGACTTCGAGTCCATTGCTAAGTACCAGCCACAGGATGCTACCACCAACCCATCCTTGATTCTGGCTGCTGCCAAGATCCCAGCCTACGCTAAGCTGATCGACAACGCTGTTGCCTTCGGTAAGGCCAACGGTAAGACCACCGCTGAGCAGGTTGAGAATGCCGTCGACAAGCTTCTTGTTGAGTTCGGTAGTGAAATTCTAAAGATTGTCCCAGGCAGAGTCTCCACTGAGGTCGACGCCAGACTATCCTTCGACACTGAGGCCACCATTGAGAAGGCCAAGAAGATCATCGGCTACTACAAGTCTGTTGGTATTCCAAAGGAGCGTGTTCTGATCAAGATTGCCTCCACCTGGGAGGGTATCCAGGCCGCCAAGGTCCTAGAGGCCGACTACGGTATCCACTGTAACCTGACCCTTCTATTCGCCTTCTCCCAGGCTGTTGCCTGTGCCGAGGCTAAGGTCACCCTGATCTCCCCATTCGTTGGTAGAATCAGAGACTGGTACCTAGCCAAGACTGGCGAGGACTACACCGGTGAGACCGACCCAGGTGTGGTCTCTGTCAAGAGAATTTACAACTACTACAAGAAGCACGGCTACAACACCATTGTCATGGGTGCCTCCTTCAGAAACATTGAGGAGATCGAGTCTCTAGCCGGTGTTGACTACCTAACCATCTCCCCAGGTCTTCTAGAGAAGCTACTAAACTCCAACAAGGCTGTTCCACAGAAGCTAACTGTCGAGGAGGCTAAGAGAGAGGGTGATGCCAAGATCTCTTACATCAACGACGAGTCCAAGTTCAGATTCGACCTGAACGACGATGCCATGGGTACCGAGAAGCTAGCTGAGGGTATCAGAAAGTTCTCCGCCGACATTGTCACCTTGTTCGACATGATCGAGAAGAAGGTCACTGCTTAAGCGTATGTCCAAGATTTTTTTTGGAGCACCAACAGCTGCAGAGCCATCCCTTTATATAACGACCCACAACACAAATAGATATGTACACGAATAAAACTTTTACTATTCACTAATTATTGAGATAGTCTTCTCTACTGTTTTTTATGAATGACTTTTATAGGTATTGTCCTGTATAAGTATATGCTGATTGTTATATATGCTATAGTGATATTGTTATGCTTGTGTGTTTGTGTGTGCCTCAAAATGAAATGTGACATATCCCATCTTACTAGCGCCGCTCGTTACGTAATCCGACACCGAACCCAACGCCGATACACACACCAATGGCCATAAGCTCGAAGATGCCTAGAATAAGGCACAAGTGACGGAACCAGTTCACCCGGACGTCCCAGATGAACCCCTTGAGTAAGCCAATACGGTGTTCTTTATTAAGGATCATCCTCATAAGCCTGTAGTCGTTTACACCTGCGCGCGAGCCAACTCCAATCATGAAGAAGATAGCTGGGCATACTGTGCATATTGCGATTGTAAGCAAAACGCGCTGGAGGGAGTAGATATCGTTGAATTTCAGTTCTTGCGAGTCAAACGACTCCACGGAGCTGTTGTTTAGACGTTGTTGTGGTAGGTTCATTAAATTGGGCTTTTCGTTCAAGCTGTTATTGGAACCTTGTTGTTCATTTGTTTCCTGAATATTATTACTGTTATTGTTGATTTCGTGATGGACTGTACTACTTGCTGCAGAAGCAACTGGGTGTATTTCAGTAGGTGCTATCACGGGGAAGCCATTGCTTAAACGGTTAACCCCCAGCAATTCGCCATTTGTTGCGTCGTTATGGAATGCTGGTTGATAAGCTCGGCTAAGAGGGCTACTTGGATCAACCTTGAGCGGTGTAACCCCAGCAGCATCTGTTGCACTACTGGTGTGCGCCCACCTACTAGGCCCGGAAACCCTCCTGAGAACAGGGATTTTCGGAATTCCACCGCTCAGACGGTTGATGTTGATGTTATGCGTAGAATTGGTGCTCCCTAAAGCTAAGAATGTCGCTGGATCTATTCCACTCTCACGGTGATAGTCGCCAGATAGATCTTGTTCGTGATTGTACCGCTCTCCCTCGTCTATCACATTGTTGATGATAAATTTATTGATCAATGAGGGGCTTCTCGGAACATGCGAGAGCCCTGGACTTGGGGGCGGCTCTGTAATGACGGAACTCTTTGATAAAAGGTGAAACGCCTGAGGTTTAAATTCTATAGATTGTCTGCTCACGTCAGCCCCAGGTACTGCCTCCAGCTCACCCTCTGTAATCTTTGTTATTCTAGCACTGTCCACTCGCATTTCCTTTTTAAGTAGCTCCACTGCTTCCTCGATATCCGGTTCAATAGTATCGTCATACTGATACAATGACGAGAGGGCTCTTGAATAACGTTCTGGTCGATCCCGTACCTGATGTATAGGAGTACTGCCCAGCAATGCATCAAAATCGTTGAGAATGAGGGGATCTAATGTCATACTACTCTCTCCTATGGGTGCTGCCGACGTATTGGTCTCGCTGTTGTGTGTCAAATCACCACCGGTATCACCTCCCAAAGCAGAGGTCGAAACTGTGTTCGTACTGCTTTCATCCCCATTTATCGGATTGGTGCTATCTATATTACCGGGGGGAGCCGTTAGTGGTTGTTCCACCGGTCCGGCAGGAATCGTTCTTGTCCCTTGGGTAAATTGAGTGCCTTCTGAGCCTCCACTATTTGCAGTATTGCTAATGGGAAGAATAGTGCGAATAGCCAGTGTGGGGGAATGTTCATGAGATGGATCGACCTGCGTTCCCACAGGCATACTTCCTGTGGTATGTTCTCGCCCAGAACTACTGGTACTACTTCCTTGAGGTGTGTCGAAACTTGATGTATTTATTGTACTGTTGCTAATTGTACGTTGGTGATCACTTTGGACCCGCGTATCATCAATAATGATAGAGAGACCACTACTATTGTGGTCTGTATTGCTTCCTAGACCGGGAGGTTCGATGACACCTTCGTCGATGAACAAAGACGTTCGCCTATCTCGCGGTGTAGCTCGCACTAGTGAAGCGCTACTTGTTGAGCTATGTGTTGACATGTATTAACTAACTATTTGTTTCTTCCCATGAAGATATGTGTGTATTTGTCTTACCTTAGTTAACGTCAGAAAGAAACTGATAGGGATGTTCTCGTTGTCGTCGTTGCGTCGTGTGTATGAGTATATGCTTTTTGTATATGTGACTACTAAATAGGAAGGGTGCTATAAGCAATTGCTGCGCATATATATTTAGATGTAGGGGTGGCTGCACTCCTTCGGCAAGGTAAGCGTAACGATTGCCTTGCGCAGCCCTTCCTTCCAGCAGGACTACTCCCGACTGAGCCAGCAAACCGTCGATTAATTGACGAGTTGCTGAGATTCACGTCCTCGACGCCTTCCTCAACTTTCGTGAATAAAACGCCAAAAACACTGACGTCCTGGCAGCTTCTAACCACTAGCCATGACGAGTTGCCTCTCCAGTGCGTCCTCTCCCTGCTTGATGCTTATGCAAGCTGCTAGTTTGTTTACTCTCCGGTCGTTTGTTTATCGTCCGGATCGGGAAATTTTCATAATGAATAGTAAACAAACGGATACCAGCGTCGTTCTCTACGATCATTAACAATAGAAGATGAAGATAAAACAATAGAAATGAACCAGCTATTGCAAGACAATAGACTGGGCAAGTCGGAGAAAGGTGCTGGTCTGCGAGAGCTTACTAACCAGCTACATTTTCAGGCTGTAGTAGCGATACATACCGCGTTCGATACAGCCGAATGTTCGATACTCATGAACCTGCTGGAGGTGCAAGCGGTAGCGATGACTGGTTACGTCGTCCGTAGGGTCGTAGAGAAAGTCGTCAGGATGATCGTAGTAGTACCCTTTAGCCCCGCTAGAGCTCTGAGAGTGTTTTCTGAGCTTTGCGGGAGAACTGCTGGAAGTATCTTCCGGATCACCCGAGGAACTGCGTGTGGCGTGATTTGAGGAAGTTGCACTGCCGTTAAGTGCCCTAGTACGCGGGTTAGAGAGCAATCCACGACTCTGTCCATGTCCATAGAAGCTAGTGTGAGATTGTTGGTGCGAGCGAAGGAATCCCAGTTGCATTTGGGAGCGGCGTCTTTGCAATTCTGGGTTGTTTAGATATTCTTCGTTGCTCTCTGAATCACTTAGGTCCTCGTGCGTGACAGCAGAAGGAATGGCTTGACGTAGTCCCAAGGGTGTGATAGGCGGTCTAGTATTTTGAGGGAATCTTGCATTCTGAATGGTAGCTATAGGGTCATCTTGGACGACTGGGCGACCTAGTGTAGGGATATCGTGCATCGACCTATCCCAAAACAAAGCACTACCTAAAGGACGGTTGCCAGGTTGTGCTTCATTGGGACCTTCTGTAGATTCACCAGAACTAATACGGTTATCATTAATACGAGAGTTGGGAATCTCGTTGGAGGCTGAATGTGCTGTCTGTACATGATTATCTGGAATACCAGTACGTGCAGAAACACTACCAGTCAGCGTTGTATTATTGCTGTCAGGAAGCCCTGTCATCGGATCATCATCTTCTGTACTGTCAAGCATGTCGCTGTCATAATCGTCATCGTTGTCCGAATGATCTTCTGGTAATATTCTCCATCCACCAGGTGGCAACACTGGTCTCACAATGGGTTGAAACGTATTTCCAAATGCTATACCACCGTTTCTCGTAAGAAACTGAGAAATCGGTGGTTTGATGTCACGATAGCAGTGTCTGCGTCTGTAACTACTTTTGGTGACCAGACCACAACTTAGACTGATCTTTCCCTGCGCAAATTTCAGAAAGTCAGGTTGCTTGAAGATCTTGATGATCTTGTTTCCTTGCGCATCGAACTGAGTAAGGTTTGACTCGGTAGAGTTAATGTCCTCTCTATTGAGGTATCTATCAGTCTTGTACAACCAGTACCGGCGACCATAAGAGGCATCCAAATAGCATTTCCATTTAACAGTCTGGGTTGCCGTAGTTTCCTTATTGTATTTCATGAATGTGATTTCGTTCTCGCTGTTTGCCTTTTCAATTTGTTGCCATGCGTCGAATGATATTTCAACTGCAACTAGGGAGTCTGAACATGATAAGATCGAAGGATCCTGAATTGTCCATTTATTGATGTATGAGTTGTTTGAGATGTTCAGAAATTTTAGTAGCTGTAGTTTTGCCATGCCCTGGAACACCTCCAATGATAGATCATTTTCGTCCATAGGTGTGAGGAACTCAACAATTTTCGGGATGGGGACATTATTACCCCTGATACTCAGACTTTTGAGGTTTGGGAAGTTCAGCTTAATAAACATGAGAGTGTCAGCACACTGATAGTAATACTTGGCTTTGGTAACCGTTTCATACAAGGGATTGCTCAAAGTAGGCGATGCTCCTGACTCCTCATACAAGGATACTCTAGACATGGAGTTCCCTCTTGACAAAGGAGGCCGCACTACCTCTGATATTAGATGCAAAGGCATACCACCAATGTTCAAATATTCTAGTGTGGTATTGTGACCGAATTGACATAATTTCTTAAGGAAGAACATGGTATGCGTTTCGGTCCACGAAGTGGAGTGAGCAATTGTATTTACATTCAGCCACTCCAAAGTTGTTTCGTTATTCTCGTCTGTGACAGCAGGGTGGTGGCTGAAGAACTCTAGAAGAGCCCTGGGTGTGATCTGCGAGCAGTTTGCCACAGAAAAATGACTTAGATTCTTCCAATGAGGTAGTACATTAATCAATACATTATCATCGATGGATGTACGTGACAGATCCAATTTTTGCAAATCTGGGAGTAACTTGAGCAGCCGGCCTAGCACAAAATTTGGTAAATCCGTGCAATCGTTTAGACCAAGGCATGTTATCTGGTAGTTACACTCCAATGGCGTGACCACTAGGTTCATATCATCAGGGGCAAAGTGAAAATCTTCATCTTCGATTTCTGTAATGTCTGTGGAGTTGATTGTGCTAAAGGAAGCAATGGACACATTGTCGTCATCCGCCAAATTTGATCTGCTGCTTTCTGCCGAGTACGACTGTTCATACAGTTTTCTTAAAGCTAGTATGAAACTCTTTGTGAAATTTGGTCCTGAACATCCACAGAAGTCAAGAATACTCAGCACAGTTCCTTGTTTGAACAAAAACTGAATAATCTTGTCATCTAGATCATCTTGTATGTGCTCACAAGCCAAAAATTCTCGTAGATTACCTTTTGTGAGATCCAAAAACTGCATTAGTGTATGGTTTGTCAAATTCTTAATTTGCTTGTTCATTTCTCCAGTTCTCCCGAGACCTATGGACGTCAGCTCTTGAAAGTCTGCAACCTGGATGATATTTCGTAGTAACGGCTTTTCCTTGATGGTATTCAGCAAACTATGGAAACGTTTCGCGGTTGTTAAATTACAATACTTGTAAATCAGAACACGACAGATGTGATAGAATGTTTTGTCAACCGTTAGGTTGCTTCTCAGGAAATTCCTAAGATTCTCGTTAAATTTTTCAGATGTACTCGGTTGATCATTGCTCATGTAGTCCCTAAACTGGTACGTTAGAATCTCATACACAATTTCTGGCGGGACATTAGTGGGAATGTTTGTGGTGTTGGACATATTCTCAACTTGTTCGAGTTTAATTTTATTTGCTGTTTACAAATGGAAAATGCGGGGGAGGGGCGATGGGATGTGCCTTCCTATTGTATAAAGGAAATATCCTAAACCAACAATGGAAATAAACTTCAATCTTTTAATGATAAGCGGAACTTACACTTATAGACCTATATTTGATTATTTGCCAAATGTATCACCATTAAATGGATGAATTGCTCCTGTTTAACCCCCAATTAGTACAGGAATTCCCCTTCAAATAGCCTTATTTTAAGGATGAGGTCTTCAAACTTTTTTTTTTATGCCGGAGGGAAAAGCCCATATGCACGTGATTTCCGCTTATAAATCGTGACTCCTTCGTTAGATAATGTGGTTATCCACTGATAACAGGGCGGATAATCGCATCACATATACTCCAGAAATATAAGACACCACAGCATCCAGCAATGTCCAAAATACTATCACAAAAGGTTAAGATTGCTCTTATTCAGTTGAGCGGCTCATCTGCCGACAAGCAAGGTAACTTGCAACGTGCCGCGCAGTTCGTTGACCGCGCAATGTCTGAGCAACCAGAGACCAAGATCGTTGTCCTTCCAGAGTGTTTCAATTCGCCTTACAACGTTAACAAGTTCCGCGAGTATGCAGAGGTGATTTCTCCTCAGAAGATGTCTCAATCAGTGCAGTTCTTGTCACAGCTTGCTGCGAAGCATAAGATCACTCTGTTTGGAGGCTCCATTCCAGAGATCGACCCGGCCACCGACAAGGTGTACAACACCGCTCTTATCTTCAACGAGACTGGTGCTCTTGTGGATACCCACCGCAAGGTCCACTTGTTTGACGTGGACATCCCCAATGGAATCACATTCAAAGAGAGTACCACTCTATCTCCTGGTAGCAAGGAGACTACTGTCTCCACTCCATTTGGTCATGTCGGCGTTGGTATCTGCTACGATATGCGTTTCCCAGAATTGGCTATGATTAGTGCCCGTAAGTACAACTCATTTGCGATGATATACCCCAGTGCGTTCAACACCGTCACCGGTCCTGTGCACTGGCACCTACTGGCCCGTGCCCGCTCTGTTGACAACCAATTTTACACTGTGTTGTGCTCTCCTGCACGCAATATGGAGAGCAACTACCACGCTTATGGCCATTCACTGGTGTGCGACCCACGCGGAAATATCGTCGCTGAAGCTGGCGAGGGAGAAGAGATTGTGTACTCTGAGCTTGACCCACAGGCCATCGACGACTTTAGAATGTCTGTGCCATTGTACAAGCAGAGAAGATTTGACGTCTACCCCGATGTCAGTAAGTATTAGATGGTATAAGTCTACAAATTTATATAATTTCTCTATTACAGCCTAAAATGCACTCTTTAAACAAGGGCTCTCTGGGGGGACTGGAATTTTATTGAAAGGAAAGGGAACAGTAACCCCACATGTCCTCCTTACACGACACCTACCTTTCAACACACCCAATAAACAGTCGTTACAAAGAAAACAGATGTAAAAAACTGAAAATCTAATAAGTCACAGAATTCAACATTCATAAAAAAATCACAAATTCCAAGGCAACTTGGCCGAGTGGTTAAGGCGAAAGATTAGAAATCTTTTGGGCTCTGCCCGCGCAGGTTCAAATCCTGCAGTTGTCGTTATTTTTTGGTGCCGTGCACGACATCACGTGACATCCACACATTTTATTTTTCAAGCGCCCCTCCAGCGGCCGCCACACAAATCCCCGTGCAAATGGCGGACGCGTGACCCACACAAAACGACGCCGCAGTGCAGCGCTACCGCCGAGATGCGCTGCAGAAAGAGGGGAGGGCGGCAAACTCCGCAGGCCCTGCGGTCACGTGCACCTGAAAAGTATCACTATACGCACGCCCAGCTGAATTTTTTTTGGTGTGAATACACTCATACATATATGTGCGTGTGTATACGGTTGTGAATATGGTCAGGTTGAGCATATTTAGACATCGCACTTCAGCTGGACCGCTGCCGTCTATTTACAGTTCTTCCTTGCTATCGCTGGACGCCTGCATGACGGCGAGTCACGCGGCGCTGCGTGGCTCCTCTTCTCTTGTGCGGGTGTTTCTCAGAGGCTCCGTGGG
>JAKTPZ010000276.1:0-42275 GCA_030579215.1 Maudiozyma pseudohumilis
ACCGCTATGAGCAGCATCAGATGAGTGGGGTTCCCGCATCAGCTCCGGGTTGTTGATGAGCAGTTCCAATGTGCGCTTTAGGATGTTTAGTCTCACTGTCAACGAGTTTGGAGAGAGTGGGTTGTATGAATACGCATGCGTGGACTCATTTGTAATGGCGTACAGCTTGTGGAAGTCTGTTATACGCTGCGGTAGCTGCGCTGACATTTTAGACAGACTATTGGAAGCAGGAGACTCGCACGAACTATTTGATCCAATGCTGTGTGTAGTCGTGATGCTAGAGTCCTTGCTATGTGTGTTTATTACAGAGTCGTCGTGATCTGTTTTAATAACCGAAAACATCGCAGGGCCAGTTTCTTTTTTTCCGAGAGTTTTTGTTCCTACTGTTTTGACAGATGGTGGGGGTAGAGGGGGAGGACGTGCGGGGGTAGAAGAATTACCAGTTGTCTATTGAGTGAAGTGTGCACCTTTAGGCTTACAGTTTTTCCCAATACTTATTTGTTTGTGTGGATATTGCTGTTTGTTCAGTTAATCTACCCAAGGCACTAAAAAAAACCAAAAAACCAAAAAAATATTTTCGCTATTATATAGAAACCGTGGAACCAACACCCAGGAATTTGACAAATACGGATGGTTCTTTGGCACAAGGTGGCTTCCTGGTGCCATAACAGTCAGGCGATGAGGTTGGGTAACTACCAATATTCCCCCGCAACCAGACGACGGCATCGGTGCCTGAGATGCCAACGCTGTCGCCAGCGATCCACCTACGCTAAAGCGATAGCACCAGGCCTGCACAATAGCGACAGCGATAGCGTTGTCATCGCCACGCCAGCGCCGGCGCCGGCGTTTCCTGCCGGAATGGGTGCGACGGGCTCAGAATATGACGAAGGACAGCCGTCAGGTGCTCATCGCTGGCGAGCACCAGAAAAGGCACAGAAAAGGCCGCAGGAAGCGAAAATTCTGCCGAAATTTTCTTTTTTTTGCCCCGCCACCCAAAAGGGAAATTGCGTTTTTGGGAGTTTCCCTGCGGCCTTTTCTGAGCACGATATTTGGTGGCATCCCTGTCATGTGACTGAAGGGTATACCGTTCCGTTAATGGTGTTTGTGTCACTCGAGGGGATATCACGGTTTCTCAACATTGTGAATACCTGCGGACAATATTTTAGTGGGAAGTTGTTGCGTTAGTTTGGTTATATTTCGGTTGTTATTGCGTTAGTTTGGTTATATTTGGGTTGTTATTGCTTTGAGCTGTCTGTGGAAATAGGGTACAATGAACGAGATAGAGATCCTCAGTCACAGTTTGGGAAACAACAGCCGCCGTGGTTTAGACGATGGCGGTGAAGAAGGAGAGGTGTATACTGCTGCTGCTCCGCGTGGTTCCAGGCCTCTGGATCCTTTGAAGAGAGAGCGGACGTTGTGGCTTGTCGTGTGGCACATGTACCAGGAAAAACTACAGTTGATATTTCATGGTGTTATGCGAGACGAGCTGCTGTTCAACCCATCCCTGTTATACCCATTCAAGGTATGTTAAATATTTAACAACGGCAATTTATTCCCATTTATTTTATTTTACCATGGCAATATTTTCCTTTGCTATTTTACAATGGCAATATTTTCTTTTGCTATTTTACTATGGCAATATTTTCTTTTGCTATTTTACTATGGTAATATTTTCCTTTACTATTTCACCATGGTAATATTTTCCTTTGCTATTTTACTAACATCTGTCAATTGACAATATTATCTAGGGATTGTTTTATGTCGTTACAAAGAGGCTCTATTGGAAGTATATGCTTCTCATCGCTGGCTGTTTCTCAATTATATTTACAATTGTTGCTGCTACACTATATATGGTGGTGTTGCCGCTTTTGTTGACTGGTGTTCTGATAACAGTGGGACCGTTGGGCCTTATCATTGTGCATTTGCAGTGGCTTCTGGTTTCAAATTATATTGCCAACAAGGTATGTAAGAATATTATTTCCGTTAACCTGAAGGAACATATATTCCGCATAACAATTCAGAATAGGGGTACTGATGGCCTCAGTTTGGCCGGAACTACGCAATTCAAGCCAATGGAAAGTATGCAGTACGATCCGACACTTCAGGTATACATTCGGGCTATAGATCTGTGCAGAGGGGTCCTATGGAAATTGTGCCTCGCAGGTGTCACACTGATACCAATTGTCGGCCCTCTTATTGCAAACCAGTTGTCCTGCCTAAAGAGGAGTTTCGGTTACACCAAGTTTTACCTGTTTAACCTCAAAAATATGAGTCAAGAACAGGCCATGCAGTACAAGTACAGACACATTACTTCGTATATTTGTTTCGGTATATCCTCTGGCCTTCTCGAATTTATGCCTTTGCTGTCAATTCTGACCATGACAAGTAATGTTGTCGGTGCTGCTCTATGGAGTGTCGAATATCTCGCCCTCCATGACGGACAGACTCCTACCGGGACAACCTGATCGTGTGTATGTACGTTCCGCTAATCAGTATATTCATAGCACGCAATGAATAAAAATACACACAGTACTGCTATGATTGAAAAGAAACAAATATGTCTATACGCTCATATATATCTATATATTCGTTTGTTTGTTATTTTACTTAACTGGTGATCATTAGAAATAATTCATCACACATTTAAACCAGACACATGCTGTCAACAGTGCCGAATCCAGCAGCAACGCCACCCTCGTTGGAAGAAGCCAGCTTGGTTCTCAGCAAAGAGCCAGCATACTCGTTGGAACGGATAGACTCGGCGTCGAACAGAATGGTACCAAAGATGCCCAGTTCACTGATGACAGGCTCCTTGGTCAGCTTACCGTTTCTGACAAGGTAGTTCTCGGTAGATGGCTTGACATCGATCAGCTCCATTAGGATGTAGGAGTCCCAGTCCTTCTCGTCGATGGACTTTAGGAACTTGGCGATGTCCTTCTTGTAGACGTTGTTACCACCACCTTCTCTCTGTGGCTTTAGGACGTACTGCTTCTTGCTTGCCTCACTGGCTAGGGCCAACTTCTTACCTTCCTGGCCAAGTGGAGAGTCATCCAATGGGTAGATCTTGACGAAAGTCTTGGCAAGGTTCTTTCTGGTCTCCTCGTCGTCGACGAATTTAGCAAGAACATCATCCTGGGTCAGTAGCTGCTGAACCTTCTTGGCGCCAGCTAGCTGGACATCAAGAGTTGGGGCCTTGATAGCATAACTGTTCTCAAGGAACTCTCTAGCCTTCCAGCAGGCCTCGCTGTAGTAGTCGCCAGTAGTGTAACCAGTTCTGTAGTAGACGACAGCAATCTCCTTACCGGTCTTCTTGTGAATCATACGCTTGTTGTCGTCAAAAGAACTGTACTCAACATCGTTGAGGGCCTCCTCGAAAGTCAGTCTGATGGACTTGATACCGTACAGTCTCAGCAGGTTGAACTCAACGGTCTTCTGGTCAAACAGGTTGGTCTCATTTGGCTCAACAATGAAGGCAACGACAGCCTTCTCCTTCTTGGTCTCTGGGTTGATGGACTGGTACATAGTGAAACCACGGGCTAGGCCTCTTGGCATGAAGACAGAGGACTCAGAAACTGGAAGCTCACCCATACCCTCGTAGAACATCTTCATCTCACCACTGGCGTCATAAGCACCCAGACTGTTTAGAAAGGCGTGCATCTCACCTACCTTGGTGGATAGACCGGCAAAGGACACGGAAACGGTGTTGAACTCGACCTGTTTGATCTGTTCGGTCTTTTGGTCAATCAGGTAGTCCGATCTGAACAGACCCATCTTTAGAGTCTGCTTAGAGGCCGACTTCTTGGCCATAGCGAAAAGCTTGCCGGTGAAGTCTGGGTCGGAATGGACCAGCTTCTCGGTCTCCTCCATCAGCCAGTCAGAGTTAGAGATCTGGGCGTACAACTGGTTGTAGGTCTTCTGGAGGTTCTTTGCCTCCTCGAAAACCTTGGCTGGAACTGGGGTTGGGAACACGGTAGTTGGAGCAACGGTAGCACTGCTGCCAGACTTCTTGTCAGCCATAATAAGACCGTTGGCAAGGGCCCACTGGTTCAATTGAGGCAGGATGTTCTCCTCGACCTGGGTGGTGGTCAGCTTTGGGTATGGAGCATGCTCTGGTCTGTTCATTTGACTAATTGGGGACATCATATTGGGCAATTGGGGTGTTGTCTAAGGATGTCTTGGTCGCTTTTGTTTTGGAGTTTAGAGAGTAATGGGAAAGTTGCTGCAAAATTACGTAAGATGACGATTATTTAAATAGTGAAAAATTTAAAGTAGCGTCGATGACCCGATGACGATTGAAAAGTCGCAATAAAATCACTACAAATTACTGGTACAAGAAAAATGTAAATGGGGATAAACCAGCTACTAGTACGCTATATATAAGATGTTAAGATAGTACCTTTCCCATATTCATCTCTGAATACGGTCTAAAATAGATTAGAACATACATGTCGCCCAGCTTGTGTCCGGGCACCACAAAAATGTGTGTGTCCGGACGTCTCGAGGCGGCATTTCGTACGGGAAATATGTATAGACTTCTTGATTATTGCTCTGGGAATGGGTAGTATCATGAGGGTGCCGTGAAATACTGTGTGTGTCCACACGCGGCTCCTTCACTTCTGTTATTGATCATTCCCGGGTCGATAGTTCGCGCATGTTGCAAACGCACACACACTGAGAGAAGGTGCTGGATCCTTCCAGCATACACTCTCACTGTGGTGCACATGTGCAACTGCTCAACCGTTGTGATACTTTTGCCAAATAAAAGAGTGCTCAATGTCCAATGTTGCCAATCTTTTCTCTCCTTTTTATACTGTGGAAACAAGAAGAAAAAGAGCTCATCGAAATTTTATTGCGTCGCATGAAAATTCTGCAGTCGTTGAAAGTGATTTTGGAACAGCAGCAAATTATATAAAATGGTGCTAAAGAGGTATGTAACGGCATTAGGGTGGTGGTGCTGGGCCTGTGGTATTGTTCTGGACTGCTTGTGCTTGTTTGTGCTTGTTTATATGTGGTTTGGCTGTCATATTGTTGGAATTTTGCCGAACAGAGAGTGTCACGGTCGACTATTTGGGAAAAATATGTGAAATAGGCTATACGAGTCTTGAAAGAGCATCATAAATATTGTGTGGTGGTGGGGTGATGTGGTCCTATTAAAAAATAGTAGATTGGGCTACGAAAGTTCGGTCCAGGTCAAAAATATAAAAAAGTAACGACAACTGCAGGATTTGAACCTGCGCGGGCAGAGCCCAAAAGATTTCTAATCTTTCGCCTTAACCACTCGGCCAAGTTGCCTATTAATTATGGAAATTGAGGAATAAATGTGAATATATAACATTTGCACTTTTATGTAGTTGAAATATTACATGCATTATTGGATGGGATTTGTGGGTTCTGGACAGTTCAATCAGGTAATAACAAATTGTAGGGTAATATAGTTTCAATTTTATTTGTTATTATTGTGGGAGGATTGGAATACTAGACATTTTGGGAGAGTAGCTCGTGATTTCTTTAATTGTAAATCTGTTAATTGTTTCTTGTTTGAAGGCATTTGTTTAAGTTTTGTATCACAAATTCCACACGAACTTGAATGTTATTAAGTATATGTGCCATGAGAATTGCTGTATGTTATTCAATTCAAGGTTATTGTCCTCTGAAAAGTGGTTCTTACAAACCATCTCCACGAATGCTAGAGGGAGTTGAATAGTTTAGATACATTGTGGAAATAAACATATCAATTATAGAATATTTCACTGAGTTTTCCACTCACATTTAGAAGTTGTGTCAATACATTTTAATAGAGAAAAAAACATTTTATACGAGGTGCACCTTGCGCAGCAATTAATTGAAGTCATCACAACTGATCTTGTCCATCCTTCTTATCCTATATATAATGTGTCTTGAAACTAGGCTTGAAACGGACGTTTGCACCCCTCGTCCGTATTGTCACTTTCTCCTTTTTGTTTACAGAAAGAAGTTCTTTTTAGCGTTTCCCAAATATTCAAATACCATTAATATAAACAAGAAATATAAATTTTGAATTTTTGAAATTTTGGGAAAACAAATTTTCAAATAATAAACAGCCACACAACCCATACACAAATAAGTATATAACAGAACAGTTAAAAAAGAATAATTCCGCCCCACTTCCATCCCGATACTTTGGTTATTCTAAATAATACCAAGAATGCCGCATTAAAAAGTGGAAAAAGTAGCTCTCACCACTTCAAACGCAAAGACCCAAGGTGTAACTTGGCATTTCTGACACACCCCGCATAATCCCAGCAACCAAATACCCCTACACGACCCTTATATTGCCTGATTATTGCCGGCTGACACCTGTTGAACTGTCACCCCGGGTAACCGCTGCTGCACGATTCGCGTCGAGACGCGGAAAATCGAAAATTGAACACGTAAGGCATATAAATAAAAAACATACGCCATATATAATCATCACCTTTAAATTTGGGTAGGTGCACAGTCCCTTTATTTTGGTGTTGTTTGTGTTGTATTCTACGCTCTTTCACTACCATCAGTATATCCATAAACGCTAAGCATCTAATTACGACCTGTCATGTCTTCTACTGGTTTCGAAGACAAGGCCGATGCTTCTGAGCTCAAGTCTAGAACTAGTAACAAGGCTCCTGTCAAGGAGGTTGTTGCTTCTCAAGAGGCTGAGGATGTCTCCAAGACTGCCAAGGGTGCCAAGGGTGCTAACCCGCTGCTAAAACTGGAGGCTATTGCTATGCCAATTGTCTTTACCCTGATTGCTCTCTTTGTGAGAATGTACAAGATTGGTGCTAACAGCCATGTTGTTTGGGATGAGGCCCATTTCGGTAAGTTCGGTTCTTATTACCTGAGACACGAGTTCTACCACGATGTCCATCCTCCTCTCGGCAAGATGCTGGTTGGTCTTTCCGGTTACCTGGCCGGCTACAACGGTTCCTGGGACTTCCCATCTGGTGAGGCTTACCCTGAGTACATTGACTACGTCAAGATGAGAATATTCAATGCTTCTTTCTCTGCCATGTGCGTCCCTGTTGCCTATTTCACTGCCAAGGCTATTGGTTTCCAATTGCCAACTGTCTGGCTGTTCACCTGTCTAGTCCTGTTCGAGAACTCCTATGCTACACTTGGTAGATTCATCCTGCTAGACTCTATGCTGCTGTTCTTCACTGTCCTATCCTTCTACTGCTTTGTTGTCTTCCACAACCAGAGAAACAAGCCATTCTCCCGCAAGTGGTGGAAGTGGCTAGGTATGACCGGTATCTCTCTGGGCTGCGCTATCTCCGTTAAGATGGTCGGTCTATTTGTGATTACCCTGGTCGGTATCTACACAGTCATTGACCTATGGAACTTCCTAGGCGACAAGAAGATGTCCTGGAAGACATACGCTAACCACTGGTTAGCCAGAATCCTGTGTCTGATTGTTTTCCCAATGCTTGTCTTCATGCTCTGCTTCAAGATTCACTTCATCCTTCTATCTCACTCCGGTACCGGTGACTCTAACATGCCATCGTTGTTCCAGGCTGGTCTAGACGGCTCTGACGTCGGTATGGGCCCACGTGATGTCGCCATTGGCTCTTCCAAGGTTTCCATTAAGAACCAGGCTCTTGGCGGATCCCTGCTGCACTCCCACATCCAGACCTACCCAGAGGGTTCCAACCAGCAGCAAGTCACCTGTTACGGTTTCAGTGATGCCAACAACGACTGGTTCTTTGACTACGAGAGAGGTGTCCCAGCCTTTGACCAGGAGAAGATTAACGAGACCGAGATTGACTACGTCCGCAACGACGGTAAGTACAGAATTGTCCACAAGAACACCGGAAGAAACCTGCACTCTCACCCAATTGAGGCTCCAGTCTCCAGAACCGAGTTCGAGGTCTCTTGTTATGGTAACAAGGACCAGGGTGACTTCCAGGACAACTGGATCATCGAGATCGTCGACCAGAGAGGTGACGAGGACAAGACCATGCTTCACCCATTGACTTCTTCCTTCCGTATCAAGAATGCTCAGCTTGGCTGTTACCTAGCCCAGACAGGTGTCAACCTGCCAGAGTGGGGTTTCAGACAGAGTGAGGTCGCTTGTCTAAAGAACCCATTCAGAAGGGACAAGAGAACATGGTGGAACATTGAGACCCATGACAATGCCGTACTACCAGAGAGACCAGCTGACTTCAAGTACCCAAAGACCAACTTCATTAAGGACTTCATCCACCTGAACTTGGCCATGATGGCTACTAACAACGCACTGATCCCAGATCAGGAGAAGCACGATAGTCTGGCTTCTTCCGCTTGGGAATGGCCAACTCTGCACGTCGGTCTGAGACTGAACGGTTGGGGTGATGAGTCCGTTAAGTACTTCCTGCTAGGTACTCCATCCTCCACCTGGGCTTCCTCCATCGCTGTTCTAGCTTCTATTGCCGCTGTTGCCGTTCTGTTCTTCAGATGGGAAAGACAGCTGCCTAACTTCGCCTCAAACGAGACCCTCAACACTTTCATGATGGGTGTGTTCTACCCACTACTCGGCTGGGGTCTACACTACACCCCATTCGTCATCATGTCCAGAGTTACCTACGTCCATCACTACCTGCCAGCCCTATACTTTGCCCTCATCATTCTAGCATACTGTTTCGACCTTCTACTGAGACAGACCTGCATGGAGAAGAAGTGTCCAAAGTACGGCAAGCTAGCCAAGTGGACCCTATTCACTGCGTTCTTCGTTCTGAACCTCGCTTGCTTCGCCTACTTCTCTCCAATCTCATTCGGTATGAACAAACATATCAGAGATTACGAGTACCTAGACTGGCTAAAGGGATGGTACATCTCCGATGTTAACAGGTAAATTCTGTTCCTCTCAGAACACCACCACACATAAATAAGTAAATATGTTTACTTTTGTAAAATCAAACATTAACTAACGTAAGGGAAATAATAAAACAATATATATACTAATTATTACCAAATTATGAGGGCTTTTTTTGGGATGAACTGAAGGTGTTTTGATTCATTATATACGTAGAAATGCTTAGAACGGGGTGATATTCGTTATTAACATGATATATTACTGGGTGATCCTGTCAGGATCATGGAAGTCTCTGATGTGGCGTACTCCTATATCCCTAGTATTTGCGGGTGTAAGTAGCTGTCCTCTCATTGGAACATTGCCCTGTATGCTGATAACATTTTCGAGAGCCGGTGACATGACCGAATTCAATGGGTTACCATTACCCTTGCCGCTATGGTCACTTCCAGTGGACGCATGATGTGCGAGCTGTGGTGGTGTCAATACAGGTCTGTGTGGTCTGGAGAATGTAGCAACATCACCATCCCTTTGTGCTATATCGACACTGGAGTTTGACTCAATGCTTTGTAGTCTGTCAGAGATGGCCTCGTTCACAGATGTTTCGTAGCTAGGTGGCATGCAATAGCTCTGGGCGTCCTGGTAGATCGGTGGGACTTCCTCGTCCCATGATATACCCAGCCCCGATCTCTCGGTTACGGTGAGTCTGAATTGCATTCTTAGCACACGTGCTGCTCCTGTAGGAACACTGACGACCTTGGCACTAACCCCACTGCCACTATCATTTCTTCCCTTTCCTGAGGAAGATGAACCATCCCGGGATGTGGCTGGGGTGATTGGAGTGTCCGCATCATCAACTGGTCTTGCCTTACGGCGTGCTGTATGGTTTGCGTATGTGAAAGATAGCTCTGCTAGTCTTTGGTCGTCCCTGGCAACTGCTGCAGATGCCTGTGCACCCGTCTTTGAGCTTTTTGAAAGAGGCTGACCGTTAGCATATTGTAAGGCCTCTTCGGCCACAACAATTTCGACGGCAAGTATGTGATTAACGTATATTCCAAGTTGCAAGTCCTGGATATCAGCGGCGAGGTTGATATTTGGTTTAGTCTGCGGAGGGATTGGTGTCGATGTAGATGCATAGAGCAAAGGATTACGGACCCCGGTGGACAATGGCATACAGTCAATGTCCGTGACGAGTTCGATCTTTCCGTGATTATCGAAATCGGTCTTCCAGCCGCTTTTCATCTCACCCTTGGAGATGATCCGCACTTCCTCTGTGAACAGCGTGCTGTTGTTGTTTTGGAATTCCTGCTTCAATTGTTCGTCTCTCTGGCGTTGTTGTTGCTGAAGCAGCTCTTGTCTAAGAGCATCATCACTGGGATGGATAAATGCTACACTCTCAGCATCATTATCATCGTCATCGCGGTTAGCTGATGGTCTGGTACGGGTGGTAGGCACCGTAGGCACCGTAGGTGCGCGCGCCGGCGAAGGTGTAGGGACGGATGCAGATGCTGGTGCCTGTGCCGGTGCAGATACGGGTCCTGGGGTCAGAGGATCCGGTGCTCCTTCCTCTGCTGGATTCTGGGCAGCACGAGCAGGAATTTGTGCCGCTGGTGCAGCAGGCGATGCGGCCATAGGTCCCTCTGTAAATGGAGACACAGGGTTCAGCACATCGTTCAATCCAACTGTTGCAGCGTTACGCATGCGTCCCAAGGGCATATTCTCGGGTGAGCTCACAGAAGTTCTAATCTGTGGACCTACGTCTCCGTACCTCTTAATTGGGTGGGCCCCAGAGCCACCTCCAGCACCACCTTTCTTCTTCTTCTCAAGTTCGCGCTGCTTTACCTGCTGCTCTAGCCTTTTCAACTCTTTCTCATGCTCATGACACGCATTAGACCGTATTCTTGTAGTTTCCTCAATTCTCCACGCTAGTTTACGCATGCGCCAGCGCTTGTCCCCGACAGACACACCGTCTAACTTAAGTTCCAGTGGGAAACTCGACTTTGGGTGAATTACATTTGGCAGCACAGCTGCCGCGGTGAGCTCTGTGGGTGGAAACACCCTCAGCGAGTTCTTGTCCGGCCCACGCAGGATGCTGCGGGTTACCTGTACAGGCATATTCAGCCGTTGGGTCTCCATGGTTCCAGTTACCGGGTGAGTGTATTTGGCTACGGCCACCAGACTGTACTCAATGTGTGTCATGGATGTGGACCCCAGGGATGCTGTAGCGGGCAAGTTACCGGGAGCGAGAAACGAAAACGGATACTCGTGCTTGCCCAGGGTCTTGTCCTCAGCGTGACGCTGCACTGACCACTTCTTCAGCTCTGTGACTTTAGTCCTGCACTTGGAACAGCCATGTATATCTGCGGAGGCAGGAACGAACGGTGCCGAGTAGTGGATACGCTGGAGCATCCGCAACGAAACCTGACTAACATTCACATGTGTATACCCCGGTGTCACACTACCACTGTGAGACATTGTAGACGTTATTCCATGCTCCAATGTGCTCTTTCGCCTGCTGGCGCCCCCCTTGCGCCCAGAAGGAGAGCTCTTGACCGCCCGGAGCGAGTCTTCATCACCGCCAGCGTCCGCCCTGACCTTCAGAGTCAATAGCCCGCCGAGCACAGCGCCCGAAGACACCTCTGCATTCCCATAGAGCACACAGGGCGGCGATTCGATCTTAATTGCCAGATCCAGGGGACATTTGCCGCCCGAAACGGCCAATTTTGACCCAATTTTCGCCCTGGAACCGTCCTTGTGCTTCCCTGCACTGCCACCAGACGTAAATCGCGAAAATACCATGTCAAACTGGGGGATTGTCCTTGTGTATCTGGCCCTTTCTGCCCTTTAAAAACGGTGAAGTTGCCTTTATTTTGCCACCAAAATGGCGGATTAATAATTGCTTCAGCCGGCTTCTGGCGGGTGCACGGATGCAGCTGAAAAATTTTTCAGCGATGCTTTAAAAGAGCGATGAGCTTCTGACAAATTTTAGAGATATTCACCAGAATTTGGCAGAATCGAAATCCCCCAAACAAACAAGACAAATATACGGCGATGAGTGACGATATTGTCTGGCAGGTGATCAACCAGAGCTTCTGTTCCCACAGAATTAAGGCTCCCAGCGGCCAGTGGTTCTGCCGTGATCCTCACAACGTTACCGGTCTGTGCACCAGACAGTCCTGTCCTCTGGCGAACTCGAAGTACGCTACGATCAGGAGCGACAAGGGCCGGATCTACCTGTACATGAAGACCCCCGAGCGTGCGCACACGCCGGCGAAGATGTGGGAGCGTATCCGGTTGTCCAAGAACTACTCGCGTGCGCTGCAGCAGATCGATGAGCACCTGCTGTACTGGAGCAAGTTCTTCCAGCACAAGTGCAAACAGAGGTTCACAAAGCTGACCCAGGTTGCCATCACCGAGCGTAGAATGGCGCTGCGTGAGGAGGAGCGTCACTACGTTGGTGTGGCTCCAAAGGTGAAGCGTAGAGAGGAGAACCGTGAGCGCAAGGCGCTTGCTGCTGCCAAGATCGAGAAGGCTATTGAGAAGGAGCTGCTGGACAGATTGAAGAGTGGTGCCTACGGTGACAAGCCTCTGAATGTCGACGAGAAGATCTGGAAGAAGGTTATGGGTAAGCTCGAGGACGAGGAACTGGAGGAGGACGAGGATCTGCTCGAGGAAGAGGAGGAGGAGAGCGACGACGGCGAGGTCGAGTACGTTGCCGACGATGCTGACGGAGACTATGTCAGTGTTGAGGACATGCAGAAGTGGTTGGCTGAGGGTGAGAGTGGGTCAGACAGCGATAGCGATTCCGAGATCGACTCTGACAGCGACTCAGACAGCGATTCTGACAACGATGATGCCTCTTCTTCCAAGAAGAGAACTAAGAAGAGCAAACAGGCCAAGAGCAAACGTCCTCGTGTCGAGATCGAGTTCGAGGAGGAGCGCGAGGCCCAGCAACCCGAACAGGAGATCGCTCATTAGTCGACCTTATAGCATTTCGCACTTATACATATCTTCTCTGTACATTACAAAATAATAAACCAAAACAAGAATGACAACAACAACAACAACATCATCATCAAGATCATCGACAGGCATCATCACCATCAAGATCATCGACAGGCATCATCACCATCAAGATCATCGACAGGCACCCCTCACCAGATGCAAAGGCTAATTGCAAATATTACGAATTTATCTAGAATTTTCCATTACAATTATATAAAGAGTACATATGCTAATTTTGCGTATGATAATGACATTAGAGGAATGAATGCACGGTTTTGTGTGCATAATGCGCTGTTGGGTTTGCTATCTACAACACAACCTTGGAGACGTCCAGATCCTTGTGGACAAAAGCCTTGTTTCCACCGGCGCCCAGGTAGTCGGCAGCGATGTTGCCGTTACCTCTGATCTGGTACTGGTAGGTGACCAGACCATCCAGGCCAACAGGACCACGGGCGTGAATCTTGGAGGTGGAAATACCGACCTCGGTACCGAAACCGTATCTGAACCCGTCGGCGAATCTAGTAGAGGCGTTCCAGTAGACACCGGCAGAGTCGACACCCTTCAGGAACTGCTCTGCGTTCTCCTTGTTCTCGGTGATGATGGAGTCGGTGTGTCTCGAGGAGTGCTCGTTGATGTGCTGGATGGCTGCTTGGGCGCTGCTAACAAACTTGACAGCGCAGTCTAGAGACAGAAACTCCATGTCGAAGTCGTGGGCCTCGTCGGCAGCAACAATGTGAGCCCTGATGTCGTCAGTGAGCGTCTTGTTAGCCTGCAAAGCGGAAATGTACTCTCTTTCGACCTCTTGCGTTACATGGAGGGTGACGCCGTTGGCGATCATATTCGTTAGAACATCGGTCCACTGGGCAAAACGTGGGTTCACTAGCAATGTCTCCATAGCATTGCAACCAGCTGGGTAGTTCGTCTTGGCGTCAACGGTAATGCGCTTAGCCTTGGTCAAGTCGGCAAACTCATCGACGTAGACGGAACAGATACCGTCGGCGTGTCCTAGAACTGGAATCTTTGTGTTGTTCTTGATGTTACGCACAAGAGCGTTGGATCCACGAGGAACGACCAGGTCGATCAGCTCGTCCTGGTCGAGCAGGTCAGAGACATCTTGTCTGGTCTCGATCAACTGCACGGCACCCACTGGAACACCAGTAGACTCAACCTCGGCAGCGATGGTCTGGTTGATAACGGCAGCCATCTCCCTGAATGTGTTGACAGACTCCTTACCACCCTTGAGGATACCGGCGTTTCCGCTCTTGATGCACAGGGCAGTGATGTTGGCAATAACCTCAGGACGCGACTCGAAGATAACCAGCAGCACACCCACAGGGGCAGTGACCTGGTACAGAACAAGACCCTCGTCGAGCTCTCTGGCCATTCTCACTTTCCCAACTGGGTCTTCCAGATCGGCAACGTCAGTGATACCCTGAAGCATGGTGTCAAATTTGTCACCCTGGAATAGATTCAAACGCTTGGTTAGCGCGCTGGAGAGACCACTGGCAGCAGCAGCCTCCAGATCCTTCTCGTTGGCAGCCTTGATAGCATCCTTGTGGGCCTTCAGACTGTCGTGGATCTTGTACAGAATGGCCGAACGGCTCTCGTTCGAAAGCGTCTTCAAAACGTTACCGGCGCGTCTGGCGTTTTTAGCAATCTCGTATGCAGCAGACATGGTCATATTTGTGTATTGGAGAATAAGTGTGTGTGTGTGTTGAACTGTATAGTAGTGTATACCCTGGCCTTTCCTCCCTCTTGAAAAGGACGGCTGGTGCATGACGCTGCTGTCAAAACCGGCTCCGTTATATAAGCAGACTTTTCTTTTCACTCGCTGAAAAAACGCTGAAAATTTCAGCGCACAGAGCAAAAGGTGCGTGACTAATAAAGACCGCAGCGGCCTTCAAAGAGGGCGACCATAATTATGACGAATCGCAGAGAAGTTCAGCACGGACTAGCAGGATGACGCAGCAGGGAATAAGCACGAGAACGCAGCAGGGAACTGGGGAGACGCAGTAGGAAATAAGCCAGACGCAGTAGGGAACTGAGGCGACAACGCAGTAAGGAACTGAGGCGACAACGCAGTAGGGAATAAGCGAGACAACGCAGTAGGGGGTAAGCGAGACGTAGTAGCCCGGGGCCGGTTGACAAGGTGCATGCGTAGAGTGTTCCGCAGCCTCACATGAACGGCAAAGTGACGTAGAAACGCAGGATGTATATTGCCAGGGTCAGTATGGCGACGTCGCAGACAAAGTACTTGTAGCGGTGCACGGAGCGGGTTCCCTGTTCTAGCTGCATAAGGGAGTTCTCAACGGCCAGGAGGTTGTCCAGGCGGCGGATGGTCTCACGTTGCGCTGTCAACCGATCCTGGCAGCGGTGCATGCGATCTTCCAGTCCCTGGAGATCCGAGACGCATGTCTTGATTGTCGTGTCCAGTTGGCAGCGGAGCGAGGAGGCGTTGCTCTCGTCGAAACGCTCTAGAATATTGGACTTGAAACTGGCCCTGACGCTGTCGTGCAAAGCACGCACGCTCGTGTCGATTTGTGCGTATTCATCAGCGAGTTTGTCAAAATGCTGCAGTGTGCTGTCAAAAGTAGACTCCTCTTGAATGACACTGGCCTGGAACGTGTCGCGGAGTTTTGTCTGCAGGTTTGCCAGACTCTCATGTATGTGTTTTTCGTAGTATAGGGACATGTTCACTGCGGGGGTCTGGCCCGGTAGTTGAACATCGCCCGGCGTGTCTTGGTCGAGGCTCTGGTCGTTCACACCGCTATAATTAACATCGCGGAATTGTGGCGCTGCGTTTGGGTCCTGCCTGAGCGCCTGGATGTCCACCGTCGATGAGTAGCGGGAGGATGCGATAGACTGGGGTGCGAAATCCTTGAGTAAAGTGTGGGAGTTGTTGAGCAACGAGGGCGGGTCAGAAACACTGGGACTGGCATCGAGGTCGCGGTAAAGCACGTTCTGCAGTCGCAGACCTCCGATCCCTGCTGTGGTGCCGCTATTGCCCACGCTTCCGCCAATACTGCTATGCGCACTATGGCTCGACGTCGTATCGCTCAGCGCCTGAGGCGGCTGCATTTGCACAGATGCCATGGCGGCAGCATTGTCCATATCGCTCGGTCTCAGAAACTGGTTCACCAAACGTTTCTTGTTGGAATTGCTGGAGCTGAAGTGACTCGACATTGATCTATTGTTCTTGAGGAACATGGAGCTCGGTGTTGAGAGAAACAGCGAACTGCGTCTGTGCATAGACGAGAAGCCAGAGGAAGAACTCTTTCGCGACGACCCCTGACCAGCAGCGGATGTGTTGACACGGCTTGGACTGTGGGAGACCGCAAGAGACCTGCTCTTGGGACTCGCATGGAAGTTAAATTCAAGATCGCTGAACATTCCAGACCCGGCTGCACAGTAATCCAGCGAGTGTCCGTTCGCATGGGGAGGCGGATGAGCCGCACTCCTCTCCTCTTCATCCTCATCCTCTGAGTCGGACATCATGGCGTGCTCATTACTGCTTCCCTTGACATCAAAAAAACCACGAAGATCAACCATCGAGCGTTCTGTACTGTCCTGCTGCGCCTGCATCTGCGCCTGCCTCTCTGGGAGTGGAGATCGTTTAGCAGGGGGTCTCAATAAAATATCGTTAACGGCAATCAGCGGTGATTGAAGCGATGAGGTCCCATTAGCTACGCTAGCATTATTATTCGGGGCCCGTATAGATCCTCCTAGCGGCCGCACGTTATCTGAACTTCTCATTGTAAGAAACGCAGGGATGCCGTGCCTGTCAGTACGCTCCATCCTTCCCACAAGCAAGTCCATAGCTCAATAATGTTGTTAATGGGATGCTTATATCTCTATCTTATAAGATTCTCCTATTCCCAACCTGTAAATTACAGGCGGCCAATCACAGTATAATCGCGCGGTTAGATATAGAGAATGGTCAACAAACCCACCGGGTGTTACCGAATCCACCAGGCCCATTGCGATGCGTAACGGCTAACACTCCGGGACAAGTGTGGCGCCTGGCCCACTGCAGAAACCTAGAATCCCCGCGGTACCAATACTAGGCCAGGGCCGCCAGGGCCGGCAAGGCGGGCAAAGCTTGCAAATTGGCAGAGTTGGCAGGGCTGTCAAAACAGAGGATCAGGAGAAAACGGGTAGTGACACAATTGAAAATATCGTGCCGTACGAAGATCACGTGACGAACACTATCACCGTGAACGATGCTGGGCGCCAAACTTCCGTATTGGGAGTACCGTGAGGCCAGTATAATACCATGACGGCCACCTCTCGCTGTTAAATATTGCCATTACTGTTTCATGGGGAGGTCCGGCCATTTTAGGGTCACGTTTTAATAATCAGGGACACTCATTTAATCTGGCGAGACAATAAATGCAGCATCAAGGTGGAGTACTGCCGTCCAAATAAGAATTTGTTCTTTAATCCAGGCCGGCTGGAATTACCTATATGCCTCATTCTATTAACTAGAGTTGTCTTGTGTCCTTCACTCTCAACAGGGTAATGTGTAGTTCTGCTATCAGGTTAGCATTTCGAAACGCGGTACCCTGGCTCAAATCCGTTTGATGTCTCCTGCCTAAACTAACCTAGTGTCATGTATTCATTAAAACAAAGATAACTCAAACACCTAGAGTAACCATATCTCCTTTTATATATAAAAGACAGACTCTGTTGGCATGTTTCCCCCCCCTTCCATTCATACTTTTCTAAAAATATTCCTTGGCGGCTATCTAAAAAAAAGATAATTTGAACAGTCAAAAAAACATTCCCAAAAGTTTTAACACCCATTTATTTTAACCATTGTTTGCTAAGAAAACAACCCAACATCCATACAATTCCCCAAACAAGTTGCTGTTGTGTTATTTCTCACAGAGTGGGCTGATCTAGCGACCTTTAATTATAGAATTGTAGCAATTCCTACAATGTGAATATGGTACGAAAACCAGTATGAAAGGTGCTTACTACTTTACAAACAACTGTTAATTTAGGGCTGTTTAACACTTTTAATTTGATTACAGGTCAATACCAGACTGACTAACTCGACATTTAACCAGGGTGAAGACCACCCACATGGTATCCTCTCCCACAAGAGTAGTTACCGTTGTAACTCCACATTTAATCCGAGCACAACATACATCCCTGATAATTATATATGGAATACCCCCATATACAATCAACCCTACAGTTCCTACCAATATACCATACCCCTCAAGCCCCGCTGATCGACGTTGATCTAAACGAACCACCCAACACCGCTCGTATAAAAATAATTATAAAAAAGATTCCTAAAGTTGTGCTAACTATACCCCACACAACCCAATCCGTTTGACCACCTCTAACCACCAATAACTAGACATTCACTTCTATAAAACCAAATATGATGATGGCAATCCACCAATACGATACAAACAAAATTGGCGTATTTTGTTACCCTCTTGTGCTGTGCGGTTGTTTCTGTGGATGTCGCTCCTTCACTACGCGTCGCGCTTTTGTTGTGTTGTGATGTGTTGTTGTATTGGGATGTGGCTGGTACATATATCTCGGCCCTAACACTCGTAACGTTTTCTGATCTCCCTTCCAAGATCACCACACAAAATCGCCCCAACCATCACAACATCTACATCCATGTCGTTTGACGTTGGCACAAGGTGCTGGTACCCAGACAAGGAACAGGGCTGGATCGGTGCTGAGGTTGTCAAGAACGAGTTCACAGACGGGAAATACCACCTTGATCTGAAGCTCGAGAACAAAGACGCTGAGGTTGTTTCGGTCGAAACTGCTAATTTGAGTGGAGAGGGAGACACTGGTGAAGATGCTTCTGCCACACAGAAGCTACCACTGCTACGTAATCCTCCCATTCTCGAGTCGACCGAGGATCTGACCTCCCTCTCGTACCTGAACGAGCCGGCCGTTCTGCACGCTATCAAGAAACGTTATTCCCAGCTTAACATCTATACCTACTCTGGTATAGTTCTAATTGCTACCAACCCTTTTGATCGTGTTGACCAGCTGTACTCCCAGGATATGATCCAAGCGTACGCCGGAAAGCGTCGCGGTGAGATGGAACCCCATCTATTTGCCATCGCTGAAGAGGCATACAGGCTGATGAAGAATGACAAGCAGAACCAGACCATTGTGGTCAGTGGTGAGTCCGGTGCAGGTAAGACTGTCTCTGCCAAGTACATCATGCGTTACTTCGCGTCTGTGGAGGAAGAAATGTCCTCCAACCTGGGCAATCTACAGCACCAGGTCGAGATGTCTGAGACCGAGGAGCGTATCCTTGCCACAAACCCTATTATGGAAGCGTTTGGTAATGCCAAGACCACCAGAAATGACAACTCTTCGCGTTTCGGTAAATACCTTGAGATTCTGTTTGATGACCATACGGCCATCATTGGTGCAAAGCTACGTACGTATCTGCTTGAGCGTTCAAGACTGGTTTACCAGCCCGCAGAGGAACGCAACTACCACATCTTTTATCAGATGCTAGCAGGTCTGTCCGACGATGCCAAGACAAAACTACATCTAACCACACCCCAGGACTACTTCTACATGAATCAAGGTGGTGACACCGAGATCAAGGGTATCTCTGACAGTGACGAGTTTAAGATTACAACCGATGCTCTTGAGTTGGTTGGCTTCGATGCCACAGCTCAGGAACAGATCTTCCAGATTCTTGCTGCCCTACTGCACATTGGTAACATCGAGATCAAAAAGACACGTAACGATGCCTCACTTTCCTCTGATGAGCCAAGTCTACTTGTGGCGTGTGAGTTACTTGGTATCGATGCGTCCGGATTCGCCAAGTGGATCACCAAGAAACAGATTGTTACCCGTTCCGAGAAGATTGTTTCTAACCTCAACTTCGCACAGGCACTCGTGGCCAGGGACTCCGTTGCCAAATTTATCTACTCTACTCTGTTTGACTGGCTCGTAGAAAACATCAATCATGTTCTATGTAACCCAGAAGTTGTTGACCAGGTTGCGTCTTTCATCGGTGTTTTGGATATTTACGGTTTCGAGCATTTTGAGAAGAACTCCTTTGAGCAGTTCTGTATCAACTATGCTAACGAGAAGCTACAGCAAGAGTTCAACCAGCATGTGTTCAAGTTGGAACAGGAGGAATATATCAACGAGCAAATTGAATGGTCCTTCATTGAATTTAACGATAACCAGCCCTGTATCGATCTGATCGAGAACAAACTGGGAATTCTGTCGTTGCTAGATGAAGAGTCTCGTCTTCCAGCTGGTTCTGATGAATCCTGGACACAGAAGCTGTACCAAACCCTGGACAAACCACCTACGAATACTGTATTCTCAAAGCCAAGATTTGGCCAGACTAAGTTCGTCGTCAGCCATTACGCACACGACGTCGCCTATGACACGGAAGGTTTTATCGAAAAGAACAGAGATACTGTCTCCGATGGACATCTTGAGGTGCTTAAGGCTACTACTAACGATACCTTAGGCAAGATTCTACAAAGTCTCGAGGATGCGGCCAATAGACTGGAAGAGGCTAAGAAGAAAAAAGAGGAAGAAGAGCAGCTAGCAAGTGCTAACAAGAAACCCGGTCCAATGGGTGGAAGACGTACTGTGCAGCGCAAACCTACCCTAGGTTCCATGTTCAAGCAATCGCTGATTGAGTTGATGGAGACAATCAACTCTACAAACGTCCACTATATCCGTTGTATCAAACCAAACAACGAGAAGGAGGCGTGGAAGTTTGATAACTTGATGGTATTGTCCCAGTTGAGAGCATGTGGTGTCCTTGAGACCATTAGAATATCTTGTGCCGGTTTTCCATCGAGATGGACTTTCAAGGAGTTTATTCTGAGATACTACATTCTACTACCAGCTGAGGAGTATGCTACTATTTTCCAGCAGAAGGAAGCTACCAAGGATGACATCATCAAACTGTGCAAGCGTATTCTAGATATTACGGTCGAGGATAAAGAGAAGTACCAGATCGGTAACACCAAGATCTTCTTCAAGGCTGGTATGCTTGCCTTCCTCGAGAAGCGCAGAAGCGAGAAGATGCATAACTCCATTGTTCTGATTCAGAAGAATATCAAGTCACACTACTACAGGAAGAACTATCTTGCTGTAATGAAATCTCTGAATATCATGCAAAATGTTGTCAGAGGTAAGGTTGTTCGCCAGAGAATTGACACCGAGTTCAAGAACAGTGCAGCTTTACTAGTTCAAACAGCCATTAGATCTGCTCGCAAGCGTTCTGAGGTGCAAAGTATTCTAAGCACAATTATTGCTATCCAGATCAAGATCAAGAAGCAGTTGAGACAAAAACAACAACTTGTTGAGCATGAGCATGACGCTGCTATTACGATCCAGAGTAAGATTAGAACCTTCCAGCCACGCAAATCGTTCCAGACATACAGAAAGTCTACGGTTACTGTTCAGTCTATGATCAGAAGACGTAATGCGATGAGTCAATTGCAGACAATGAAGGCTGAAGCCAAGAGTGTTAAGAACCTACAGGAGAATAGTTACAAGTTGGAGAACAAGGTTATCGAGCTAACTGAGAATCTGGCTGCCAAGGTCAAGGAGAATAAGGAGATGAGATCTCAGATTGAAAAGCTGATGGTCGATCTCGAGGAATCTGTTATCCTGAAGGACACCATCGAGCAAGAGAAGAAGCTACACCAAGAGGCTCTGGACGAGAAAGATACAGAGTACAAGTCCAAGCTGCAAGAGTTTGACGATCAGCTTGCTGCAGCTAATGCCCAAATCGAGGACCACAAGGAGCAGATGAAGCAGCTAACTCTACAACACAGTGAGTTAAGAGACACATCTACTAAAAATCTTGCTGACCTAGAGGCCGCTCAGAAGGAATTGGATGACTACAAGGTGCAGAACACTGATCTCCAAAATGAGGTCAAGTCCTTGAAGGAGGAGATCACACGTCTACAAAGCTCTATCAATCACGGTACTGCCATCAAGACAGCTACACTTCCACAAGCTTCGGCTGCCAACATGGCCAATGGAGGTAGAGGTCTTGGTGAAGGTGAGTTAGGTGCTGCTGCTGGCGCAATTGCCGGTGGTGTCGCCGCGACTGCTGCTGGTGCCGCTGGTGCCAACATGATTAGCGAAGACAACTCAAGTTCTCTCGCCCAGATTAACGAGGAGCTATACAGACTGCTGGAGAACACTGAGACATTGAATGTTGAGATCACTGAGGGTCTACTAAAGGGTTTCAAGGTTCCAGACTCTGGTGTATCCATTTCACTAAGCCGCAGAGACGTTGTCTACCCTGCCCGTATCCTAATCATTGTCCTAAGTGAGATGTGGAGATTTGGCCTAACCAAACAGAGTGAGAACTTCCTTGCCCAGGTTCTAATCACTATTCAAAAGGTGGTCACAACACTGAAGGGAAGCGACCTCATTCCAAGCGGTGCATTCTGGCTTGCCAATGTGCGCGAGTTGTACTCATTTGTTCTGTTTGCCAGACAGTCTATCCTTACCGAGGAGAACTTCAAGAACGACATGAACGTGGAAGAGTACGACGAATATGTGTCCCTCGTCACAGAGCTGAAGGAGGACTTCGAATCATTGAGTTACAATATCTACAACATCTGGCTGAAGAAGCTACAGAAGGAGCTTCAGAAGAAGGCCATCCCCGCTATTGTCATGTCCGAATCCCTACCAGGTTTCAGTGCCGGCGAGTCTGGAAGTTTCTTGAACAAGTTTTTCAACTCCAACGACGACTACACTATGGATGACATTCTGACGTTCTTCAACAGTATTTACTGGTGTATGCGCTCGTTCCACATCGACAATGCTGTGTTCCGGAGCGTTGTCACAACGTTATTGAATTACATCGACTCGATCTGTTTCAACGATCTAATCATGCGCCGTAACTTCCTGTCTTGGAAGCGTGGTCTGCAACTCAACTACAACATCACCCGTCTAGAGGAGTGGTGCAAGTCGCACGAGCTACCTGACGGTGCGGACTGTCTGAAACACCTGGTTCAAACATCAAAGCTGCTACAGCTGCGCAAGTACACCATTGAGGATATCGACATTCTCCGCGGAATCTGCTCGGATCTATCGCCAGCCCAGTTGCAAAAACTGATTACCCAATCGCACGTTGCTGACTACGAGTCGCCTATCCCTGAGGAAATCCTGAAGTACGTTGCTGACCTTGTCAGGCAGGAGAGTGCCGCTGCTGCCGCCGCTGCCGCCAAGAACAACGACGGAACGGCGCCAGCTGCCCAGGCCAAGAACGACATCTTCCTGCACACTCCAAACGGTCCCTTCGATGATCCATTCGTCAAGATCCCAACGCGTGAGTTCGACCAGGTTGAGGCATACATCCCCGTGTGGCTGACGCTGCCAAACACGAAACGCATCGTCGACCTCGTCGCCCAGAACGTCAACGTGGAGTAGCTGATTGCCATTATAATATATATATATGTATATACATACCCCCCCTACATATACATGTTTAGTGCAAAAAAAATAGATTATAATATTTGTATTTGGTTCTTGTAGATGTTTAATATACACAGCCGGGTTGGTTAGTTCGCCAGCATTCCGGTCAGCTGACGCGTAATATGAGCCAACACAATAGACCCGGTTTGGGAGGGAGAAAGGTGTCAGTGCCAAAACAGACACTGGATATATGTTGCTCAGGTGAAATGCACAACGATGGGCACGATGATAACGACCAGCAGGATGATAATAACAAGCACGAGACACATTCTCATCTTCAGGTCCTTCCACCACATCTGCTTGCGCACTCTGTTGGCACCACGCTTGAAGCCCTGGGCGGAGACGGCCAGGTTATCGGCCTTGTCTTCTATAGATGTAAGTCTCTCACCACGCTCAGCGGTCTTGTTGATGTTGTCCCTCATGATACCGACGGTGTCGTCGATCTCCGCCTGAAGGGCGGCGGTCCGCGAGTTTTGCTGTGGCTGGCTCTCCTCAGGAGGAACGTATGGGTCGTATGGAACTGCAGAGGACATTTTAGTGTGTTTAACTGGTTGTTGGAGAAGTAATACGCTCTGTGACACGAGTTATGTAAGTGTTATTCTGTCTGTCAGGGTCTTAAAGTCCACCAACTTCCCTCTAAATGAGGCGCAAAAAATGCGGGACGCGATACTATTTTTAAAGCCAGCCACACGGTGCGGGTAACTGGTGTGTGAAGAGGGCCATCAACAGTGGCAAGTGAGAGTCAATATGGGTTATTCAGACGGGATACGAGGTATATGATACATTGGTGGGATGTGGGGCGCCTTTTCGGCGAACAAATCCGTGTATTGTGGCAGTTTCTGCTTTCTCAACCGGGAATGACTGGTTTGCACCGCTGGAAAACGGGACAAGCGAATTTCTCAGACAGATAGCATCACAACGATACCATTATATCCCCCGATATCGACATACAGGACCCTCTCTTCTCTCTTTATCGTTGCACGGTCTATGTCAATCGGCCTTGAAGTGAAAAATTTTAGCGATGAGCTCCATACAAAAGAACGACAACTCATCGCAAAAACATTTTGTTCGAATCATTGATAAAGACAAGAGGAAAACACCAATATACACCCGCAATTTCCCACATCATGTCGCACTCACTAGAATGGGACTCGCTTAAGCAACCGCTGCAGCCGTGGATCCGCACAGCTATCGAAGTGCTGGGATTCGAGAAGATGACGCCTGTGCAGGCGTCGACAATCCCGCTGCTCACTGGAAACAAGGACGTTGTCGTGGACTCTGTGACCGGTTCAGGTAAGACTGTGGCTTTCGTCGTGCCAGTTCTAGAGCGCATTGTTGCTGAAACAGCGAATAACGGGAAGTTTCCAAAGGGCCATTTCCATACATTAATCCTGTCGCCAACGAGGGAGCTCGCAAAACAGACACAAGCTGTATTTACATCGTTCCTTGAGCAGTACACACCCGAATCTGGGAGCACGATGATCCGCACCCAACTTCTCGTTGGTACAGATGCTAAATCTGTGCGTGATGATGTGAACAGTTTCCTCGAGGACAGACCTTTGATTCTCATCGGAACGCCAGGAAGAGTTCACGATTTCCTACAAAGCCCCAAGGTTAAGACAAATGGGTGCAACATGTCGATTCTGGACGAAGCTGACAGACTGCTTGATGCTAGTTTCCTAAAGGATGTCGAACGTATACTGCGTATTCTTCCCAAGCAGCGTAGAACAGGTTTGTTCTCTGCTACTATCAGCAGTGCCGGTGACCACATTTTTAAGACCGGTTTAAGAAACCCAGTCAAGATTACAGTGAACGCCAAAAAGGCTGCACCTTCGACTATCACGTTTAACTACTGCGTAGTTACCCCTGAGACCAAACTCCAGCAGTTGTTGCATATTTTGGATAACTACAGGTTTAAGAAGTGTATCGTCTACTTCCCAACGTGTATATCCGTGCAGTACTTCTACTCCTTTATCACCTATCTGCAAAGTGACAAAGCTAAATCACACTACTTGAATTCGGAGACGCAGGTATACTCTCTGCACGGTAAGTTACAAACGAGCTCCAGAATGAAGACGCTGGACAAGTTTACCGAAGACCTGAGAAACTCCGTGCTGCTTACAACAGATGTTGCCGCAAGAGGTATCGATATTCCAGATGTCGATCTTGTGATACAGATGGACCCACCTACAGATACCGACTACTTCCTGCACAGATGCGGTCGTACAGGAAGATTCAATAGAATCGGAAAAGCTGTTACATTTTTGAACGAAGGACGTGAGGAAGACTATATTCCATTCATGGCAGTCAAGAACATCGAGTTGGTTGAGGCCCCCGATCTACTCAGCAAAGAACTTAATACTGCTAAATTCTACAATGTCATTAAGGGATGGATGCTCCAGGACAGGGCTCGGTTTGACCACGCTGTGAGGTCGTACGTAGCATTTATTCGCTACTATTCCAATCACTCGGCCAGCTCCATCTTTAGACTACAGACACTGGACTATGTTGGTTTGTGTAGGTTCTATGGTTTGTTCCGTCTACCCAGGATGCCGGAGATCACAAAACATTTCAAAGACGAAGATCCAGAGAAGCCAGGTGAGCGTATCACCTACGGTGATGGTTGGTTGGTCGACCCACCAGTGGATGTCGACAATTACAAGTATGCTGATCCAAAACGCGAGGAGGCCAGAATTAAAGAACTAGCAAATCTGCAAAAGATCAACGACAAGAAGAAACTGAAGTTTGAACTGAAGAAGAAGAATATGGCGTGGTCCAACAATAGTACATCAAAGGAAGGGAAGGCCAAGCGTCGTGAGAAGATGCAGCAGAAACGTAAGGCCATCGAGGCTGAAATCGCACGTAATGGTGATGACAGCGATAATGAAGACAACGACGAGGTGAATAACGACTGGAAGAACGAGATCTTGGAATCGCGTAAGAAACGCAAGCAGGATAACGGTATGCAGGGTTCGTTTGATGATTTGTAGGAGGGCCAGAGAGACGGAGAGAGAAGAGGGAAAGCATGAGATCGTTATATGTATATTTATAGCACTATAGAGTTAAAATAACAAGTAAAAGTACAAACTATAAAATTGGAATGGGTCGGGGCCCTATATATTCATAGCAAATCTGCTTTAGAAACCACCGTCATCGAAACCACCATCATAATCGCCACCGTTATCATAGCCACCATCGTAATTACCATCGTTGTTGTTATCATCGTAGTAGTTATTTTCAATGATGGTTTCATTCCCACCGTAACCACCACCATAACCGCCACCGAAGCCACCGCCGTGGTGACCCTCAAGGGCATCGGCGAGCAAGAAACCACCGAGAAGACCGGCACCAGCACCCATCATACCGCTACCAATACCACTGTGAGATTTCTTCTGCGGCTGCTGTTGATAGATAGGTTGTTGATAGACAGGTTGTTGGTATACTGGCTGTTGGTATACTGGCTGTTGGTATACTGGCTGCTGGTATACTGGCTGCTGGTACATTGGCTGTTGCTGTTGATAAGAGCGCTGTTGTGGTTGTGGCTGGGCACGCTGCTGCTGTTGCTGTGACTGTTCTCTTCTAGAATCGTCATTCCTGGAGTAAGGTGGTGGTCCACTAGGACGACTGCTGCTCTTACCCCACGTAGTGCCTTCTGGTGCTTCCCACTGCGACTGCTCTGAGGAGAGGTTGACGTAGAACCACGTGCGGTATTCATCGTCGAAAATAGCCTTCCAACCCTTTGGGACGGTAGGAGGATTATCTTTAGATTGTGCCATGTATAAGTGTGTTGGTATACTTGATTGCAAGTCTGTTACGTCTCCAATAGAGCTGTTTATTCATCTTTGAATGAACAACGACGAGCCTTTATGTAAGCTGCAGATCACGTCAAGCTGCGCCTCTGCTGAAAAATCACGCAGCGCTTTAAGAGGCGATGCCCGATTTGGAAGTTTACACAGTCATCAATAACGATGAGGATGTCGAAGGTTCTCGAAGATTTTGGATATTCTCAGATGCGGATTGTAGATATCGAATCCCCATTGTCGGTACTTCCAGCAGCATTGTAGACCGTTAGGTTGTGGAGTGGCTTGTACTGATGTGTCACTAATTTCACGGCTTCTTGACAGGCAAGTCCTGCCAGGAAGGAGGATGTTGGGTAGCCCAGGGGTACCGAAAGGGCCTTGGCGACATTTGTGTCGGTTACGGAATGTCCATGTTGCGATTGTATAATGCTGCCGATAGTGCTCCCTTTCTCTGTGAAAGTGGAGCTGAAGAAGGACTGTAGAGTTACCGAGGAAGGTGGCATCATCCAAACACTGCGAACATTCTTGCAAAAGTTTTCAATTCTTGAGTCTTCTATGGGAGGTCCAGACATTTGGTCCAATAATTTCCTGAACTCCATGTTATCGATGCTGGCTTTGTTTTGGTATACTTTCTGCAACTGACTGTAGATCTTTGTGCTAGACTCCATGTCGGGCAGTGGGCTTGGAACCATTACATCGTTGTGATGTGAGATGTAACTGTCCAGAGCTAGTAACAGAGTGTGTATATCGCTATTGTAGGTGTCATTGAATGCTTCATTGCCCAATGCCCCAATTATATTGCGTACATCGTTCATGTAGCCGTCGTTCCTCACACCCAAGTATGCATATCTTCTTGCTTCATCGTAGTTGAGATCATGACCTCCCTTTGGGTTAACCTCGTTAATGTACCAGCACTCCAGTTCCTTCTTGATGGTGGCTGCAGTAATTTCAATGTTGCGATGAGCAAGTCGTTCTCTCACCTTGTACAGCAACACAACATATGGCAACTCAGCAAATTCAAACTCATTTAACTGCGAGAATTGGATTGAATCCATGAAGCTGCACAACTCTGGCCAAGGTTTGTCTAGATACAGTATTGGCACCTGGTAGTCTGGGTGAGTGTTTATTACAAAATGAGGCTCTGTCGTCCTGATGTAGACGTACCCACAAAGGCCGACTGAGTGCAGGGCAATAAGGGGGGTTCCACATGATTGCATTGGCCCAAGAATGGTATCCGGGATACGTATCTCCGAAGCAATCATGATTAGGGAGAAGCTGCGCCAAAACTGCAATTCATACAGTGCTGTATTACCTTCTTCCAATGCAAGTCGTGTTATATTAACTCCTGCGGGATTCAACGGCTCCAGGGCCTCAACCAGATTATTGTAAAAGAGACTTTTACCTGCAGAGTCCAACTCGGTGCGTATCCATGTGTAATTGGATACTCCTAGCAGTGCCAGGTTCTTGAAGCACTCTTGGATGAGCACTGTTTCCGGTCCAACAAGACATATGTGCGACTCAGAAACCAGTTTCTGCCCTTCGGATCCCCATAATCTCAGCTGTCTATCGTAACGGTCCATTTCTAGGAAATATTGGAGTCTCTGGTGAGTTTTTGTATGCTTTTAAATGAATGATTGAATGCGATTCTAGTAATTGTGCGAGGTGCAGGATCCGTTGTTTGTCAGGACACAGTGCGCTTATAGCGAAATACCTTAGTAAATGACAATTTCACCAAAAGAGTTGTGCGATATCCAATCCAATGATTCGCAATTATATTCATGTTTGTTTACAATCACGGCTGTGAAGTGATACGATTATACAGCTTATGATACACCAACTACCTCTGAGAAGTTGCATTTTTTTTTTTGAATAAGATCTACATCACACAAATCGATACATCTCTACTCACCTATAGCAACGACAATTCACCACGAATTAGTGATTTGACATTCTTCGCTTTGTTGTAAACTTCACTTGCCATAGCGGCCTTCTTCTCGCTTACCTCATTACATAAACACCAACAACACGAAAACACGAAAAGACAAATCATCTCAAATTTAAACAAAACACGATACAAAAAATGGACTTTACATCTGATATAAGTAGTGGAAACGACTCACAACGGCCGAAACATCGTCTATTGGACAGTAGTTCAAGTTCGAGTCTTATCGGAGGCGATGCGGCCACAGGAGGAGCCAGACACGATGTCTCGAGCGACCCAGATATGCAGATGCTGAGCAAGGACGACAGAGAGCAGCTCAAACTACAGGATAAGAAGGAAAAGTTATTGTCCGAACGCCAGCGACTACTAGACGAGGTGGAGCTTCTGAAGGATGAGCTCGCTCAACCTGTGGATAACACACCTGCGCCCAAGGAGACCACGCCACTTGGCCCTGCTAAAATAAGTGATAACAACGACGAGGAGATGGATAGAAATGTCACAAGGACCCTGGTAGATCTTATGGCACTAGCTTCCAAAAGATCCATGTTTGAAAACGAAGACGATGCACAGACTGAGCCCACGCGCATTGACGGAAATTCCGAACTTCAACAGGAACTGGCCTCAAAGTACGACACACTGCCATTACTGAATATTGATTTACGACTCCGTTATCTGACAGAGATGACGTATCCTGACGCATCGGTGCACATCAACGATAGCGCAACACACGATTCAGAGCGCACGATCACGGCCACGGTCACCTTTAACCGCAACAAACAAATCCCAATACAACTGACATTTCATGCTAGTTTCAACATCCAGGATGAAACACTGCAGGAGTTTTCAGTTCGGGAGATATCACCTGCCGGTCTAAACTTGACCTTACGCAACTTTCTCAAGAGGAACGAGGGGAATCCCACGGCCATTCTTTTCTGCTTACAAGAGTACGATCGACTGCTATACAAGCGCCAGCAATTGCTTGAATCTGTGAGGGCTAAATATGGTTCCTGGGAACGATCCAACGACACAGTCGAGCAATACACAGACGTCCAACAGAACGTAACGATGCGTAGCAGCACCGGAACGCACACGCTCACTATATCTGTGCGAGTTGCCATCCCGCCACAAGGGAACATTCCGCGCACAACCATCGACATGCAAGTAAATGATACACGTACAAACACCACCATGACATCGCCAAGTATCAACGAGATCTTCTACGGGCTCGTGAAGGAGTACGGTGTCAATAGTGCCGCCTTGCACGTGACACAGGCTATTTTGTTCCCGTGATTTCCCGGCGCGGCCTCGTATAAGAAGAACGCCGGTTGGTTGTTCAAGTAACGAACAACATTCAAACACTAACAACCAGAGAGGTGAAACAACCGGACGCCCGACTTAACAATGTCTCCAATACTGAGTTCCACGTTTGAGCAGCACTTCTACACTGCGTACTTCTTAGTGCACATCCCCCTGACCCTCTTCATCGACTCGACGATCTGTCTGCCGGCGATGACCGAAGGTCTAGAGCGCATGATTGAGTGGCACGTCCGCACGAACAACGATTTCCTGTTGTTAGAGAAGCCCCGTTGGTTCCAGTGGATGGTTGTGCTGGAGCTTCTGTTCCAGTTACCAGCCTTCTTCTACTTCATTGCGCGCATGTCGCTTTTCAAGGGCGAATCCCCAGCTATGGATAAGCAGGAGAAGGCTGCGCGTTCCAAGCAGCGCAACACACTTCGCACGACATTGAGACTGTATGGACTCAATGCCTCGCTGACCTCCCTGTTCTGCATCTATGTGATCTGGGAGCGTGGATACTACCCAGCAACTGGTCTGCCCCTGAATGTGGTCGACCAAGCAAAGCTAATTGCGTATTACACACCAACGTTCTTGATCCCTCTTTACCTTTGCTTTGTCTAGATGAAGCAGGTTTAATGTTGTGGGCGTCGAAGAAGAGACAGACACAGGTGATAGCACGGGGATATTCGCGGTTAAACACACATACATGTGAGGGATAATCTATACACTTCTGTATATCAAAACCACGTGCCATGGAAAACAACTGTATAACAGCACTATATGTAATATATATACTGTGGGAGTAAAACCTTGTTCATTATTGCGGTAGTGTAAAAACACACATACATATTTCAAAGAAGGATGCCCCTATTATAATTAAGTTTCTACTGCTCAAGCACATTTTCTAATTTTATGACCGTTCATAAGTGGTGCTAACAGTGCGTAACAAAATACGTACATATACCAAAGAAGCAACGTGCACATTAGTACCCATACAATTATATTTGCAATAGTCCATACAATTATATTTGCAATAGCTCCCGCAGTTTCAACAACAATAGCTCCCGCAGTTTCAAAATAATAGCTCCCGTAGTCTCAAGAACAATAGCAGGGCAATCACAAAACAATAGCCAGGCAATTGCAACAACAATAGTGCCACAGCCTATACACCGCACCACCACCACAAAAATCCACAGAAAACAGCGCAATGCACAATTATGCACGACCTGCATAATGATGCACACCCACTGGAGTCTCAATTACCTCTCCCAGCGCAACACCGGCAATGGGAAACGAACGGGAAACACTTGGAGGTCACTGCAAAAAACCTATTGTTTCCTGTGTGCCTGCCGGCATGAAGCCCGGGGCCGCGCGGGAAACATGGAACAAGAAACGAACGGGAAACAAACGCGAACACTTGAAGTTTGTATGTGGTGTCTGGGTGGCAAAGCTGGGAACGGCACGTGACTTTAAAACACGTGACCCCTCCACAATCACGTGACTGCATTCTCACCACGTGACCGTTGGCAAATCAGCGCCGGTCTGCCGTTTTTCCGGCCCGAGTCGGCTTTTGATAAGATTCTGCGGGGTGGAGACTCGCCCCCGCCCGCCTTACAAATAGTTGCACGTTTATATATATACACAGTAACCCTTGGGTTAAATTTCAGGGGACAGCAGTTTTAACACCCAAGAAACGTATAGATAGATAGCTAGCTATAACAACACATTACACAACCTACAATTTATCTACAAATATGCTAAGAGCGATTAACAGACAGTCGCTGCGTGCATACTCTTCAGCCGCCGCTAAGGCGCACGATCTCGTCGTTATCGGCGGTGGTCCAGCCGGCTATGTTGCTGCCATTAAGGCTGCCCAGCTCGGCTACGACACAGCTTGCATTGAAATGCGTGGAAAGCTGGGTGGTACATGTTTGAATGTTGGATGTATTCCTTCCAAGGCATTGCTGAACAATTCGCTGTTCTACCACCAGATTCTAACGGATTCCAAGGCCCGTGGTATCGATGTCGACCCTAAGGCTGTTGGCTTGAACTTCCCAACACTGATGAAAGCTAAGGAGAAGGTCGTCAACCAGTTGACCGGAGGTGTCGAAATGCTTTTCAAGAAGAACAAGGTTACATATTACAAGGGTCGCGGTTCCTTCAACAGCGACACCGAGGTACTGGTTTCCCCAGTGGACGGCCTAGAGGGCTCTGTTGCCAGCGAAATCCTGCTTAACGCCAAGAACATTTTGATCGCTACCGGTTCCGAGGTGACTCCATTCCCTGGAATCACTATCGATGAGGAGCGTATTGTATCTTCCACAGGTGCCCTGGCCTTAAAGGAGGTTCCTAAGCGCATGGCCATCATTGGTGGTGGTATTATCGGTCTTGAGATGGGTTCTGTATACAGCAGATTGGGTTCCAAGGTCACCGTGATGGAGTTCCAGGAAAAGATTGGTGCGTCGATGGATGACGAGGTCGCCACTACTACACAGAAACTGCTAAAGAAGCAAGGTATTAACTTCAAGCTACAGACCAAGGTTATGTCCGCTACACGTAACGGTGATGTTGTCAATATTGAGGTGGAGAACGCCAAGACTGGTGCTAAGGAATCGTTGGAGGCTGATGTGCTGCTTGTTGCAGTCGGACGTAGACCATACGTCCAGGGCCTAAATGCCGAGAAGATCGGTCTGGAGGTCGACAAGCGCGGAAGACTAGTGATCGACGACAAGTACACTACAAAGTACCCAAACATTAAGGTCGTCGGAGATGTCACTTTTGGCCCAATGCTTGCACACAAGGCCGAGGAAGAAGGTATCGCTGCTGTCGAGATCTTCAAGACCGGTTACGGTCACGTCAACTACAACAACATCCCATCTGTTATGTACTCGCACCCTGAGGTCGCCTGGGTCGGAAAGAACGAGCAGGAGTTGAAGAAGGACGGTGTTGAGTACAAGGTCGGAAAGTTCCCATTCATCGCCAATTCCAGAGCCAAGACAAACATGGACACCGACGGTTTCGTCAAGATCCTAATTGACGCAAAGACCGAGCGTATTCTCGGTGCTCATATCATTGGTCCAAACGCCGGTGAGATGATTGCTGAGGCTGGCCTGGCCTTGGAGTACGGTGCTTCCGCCGAGGACGTCGCCAGAGTGTGCCATGCTCACCCAACGCTGTCCGAGGCCTTCAAGGAGGCTAACATGGCTGCATACGACAAGCCAATCAACTTCTGATCGGTATATGGTAAGCCGCCCTTTATAATATACTATACTATACAAAAAAAAGAGCTTAACGAAAAAAAATTTTACTATTCTTATATTGTTGTGTTTATTATTATTATACTAATACGATGCGCCATAATATCAATATCTCTTGCGCATAGCCTTGTTCTTATTGTAATGACCGCGTCTTCCGCTGCTTTTTTGTTCCTGGATCTCACTGAACTTACGCTTGAAGTAGCGATTGCTAGTGTCATCACCCATCAGAGATTCCATGATTGTGCTCTTACGCTCCCGCTTGTTCATACGACTACTGTAAAACTCTTCTTTACTCTCAACAATAGTTCCCACGCTGAATCTCTCGGGGGCAACCCATTTCTCCTTCTTGTAGTGACGCTTGGGGTCTAGCGCCGCTCTGTGTTTGATGAGAGCAAGGTCTCTTTCCAGTTGTTTCCTCTTACTGTCGGTGGGTTTGGGAAGCGTGAACCAGTCGTCTTGTGTGCGTTGCTTGGCAGCCTCGCGTGTCTTTACCGTGAGGGACTTGGACTCTGGTGTAGCAGTAGCACTCTTAGTTAGGCCGTCGAAGGAGTTATCCAGTCTTGGAAGATGCTGGAGACGTACCTCAATCTCACGGAACACCTTCTCAGTGTCCTTAGTGCCAGATGGCTCATCAAATGTCACCTTGTTGTCATTGTCGTCGAGACTGGGCGCAGTTGTTGTGCTGGGACTGCTGCTGTGTTCTTTATTAGAGCTGTCTTTCAAGGCAGCAAACAGGGCGTCCATGCTGGACTCCGAAGAGAGTGAGTTGCTCATTTGTGGTTACTGGGGTGGTTGCAGAGCTGATATTAAAGGTGTTTTGGAGAAGTGTATAGCGATGAGCTCATCGCTTTTTGGCTTAAGTACGGACAGAAAAATTTTCACTAATCATGTTCCGGGGGTACAGTGACGGGAGAAAGAATAGGGGAATAGACCGTAATAACATGTTTATCCCAGATATACCTATTTATTGTGGTAGTTGATCCTTGGCAATGGTATTTCCAAAAAGAACGGCCTAAAAGGGACATAATTTGAGTTGGTAAGGTTACTGCAGACACGTGGACACCGCGAAACATGTACTAAGGAACAGGAAACAGCGTAAATGCACATCCGTGTGTTTGTATAGGGTACATGTTGTCTATATTGAACCTTTCATGCCAAATAAGACCCAAAGTTCCCGTCTATTGCGTGTTTTTATGGCCTCAGCGGCAAGTCACCAAAGTTGGAAGTCACGTGATTTATGAATTTTCTTACCCCAACTATTAAAAGGTATAAAAGGGTGGCAAATATTTGACATTGATATCAACGACACCCTGATCTTTCACCCAATTTATGTAAACCGGATAATACCACCACAAGTCCATTGTGATCTACGCGAGCATTGATGCTGCTATTGTCACGATATTAGTGCCGGTATTGTTACGACGTTATAAGAGAGTGTGCACGTTTTATCGTTTCTGGGCGGCTACTGGTTAACACATCTGAATACCAAAACACCACACTATATTAAATTAATAGTTCGCACTCGCAGAAGTACAGCAATGTACTCTGCTCCAATTAGGAATATAATATATGGTATTTGTGCATAATGTATACAATACAGATATGATGTACGAAAGTTTTGAGGTTGCACGCTGGTTGGGCCTCAACTCGGCCCTCCGGCAACTGCAAGATCCTCCATTTAATTTTATGAGACCAAGTGACCAATTGGGTCAACTCTTTCTGTCGTCGCTTGGACGTTTTACATTGACATTCTGCTCGCTAAGCGGAAGTACGTCAGTAGAATATGACTTTTGCAAATTGGTCAAGCTGCTTTTACGCCTGCTCTTCGACACAAGATTCCTGATCTGTTTTGAAGGAGAGTAGAATGGGTTCGATTTAGTCCGTTTCAGTGGAATTCGATCCCGGCGAATTGCTGTCTTTTGAACTGTATCTGGCCGCGACTGCGATTGCGGCCATGCTTGGGGCGTCATTGCCTGTGTGTGTCCTGCGACGCCACCAGTCGTCACTGCCGAGTGTACACCTGTTGGTGTGTGCATAATTGTACCAAATGGCGATGTGTTTGTAGAGGGAAGATCAACCATGGATTGACTGACCTGCTGGTACAAGCCTTTGCCGGGCGTTTCCACACTTGTGGAATGGAGGAACTCAACCGGCTCCTCGCTGAGAGCCGGGGGCTTATCTACCAACCAGTCTATGAAATCAAACTCTTCGTCAAATTTATCAAACGCTTCGTTGTTTTGCTCATCTATCCAATACTGATCCGATCCAGGCCCGATAGAATTAGCCCCTGAACGCCCTCCACCGACCGTTGCGCGATTATGTGTCTCCGTGTCTCCATTGAACATACTCGGTAAATCCATCATGAATCGATGTGTCCTATCTTTGTTCGTTTACTGAGACGAAGAGACTTATAATGAGAAGCTGAACCTGCTACTTCAATGCTTCCTCCCTGCTGGAAGTTGTTTATATAACATGTTACGCGAGTCGCGGGCGCGTTCTGTTACGGGCAAACAAAATAAAACTCCGCGTTTCCGCTTCAGGCAAAAACTCTCCGACGTGAGACACGAAACATTACCGACGCCAAATGAGAATTCAAATGGGGCGAGGGAGAGAGTCAAATGAGGTAAGGTCGCATATTCGTTGATTCCGTTTGTTGCGGGTTTACTTCCCTTGCAGGAAGGAATGGTTTCAATACAAAGAAATTGAGAAAATTAAAACAATACACTAATTATAGACCTTGTTTTCCTTCTAGTAGCATTTTATCGCTGGATGCTTCATTATTATTGTCTGTTTGATCCTCAAGGCGTACACGTTTCTCAAATGCCGAGATGATTTTGTCCTTGTTCCCTTGCAGTAGACTGAACGTGTCTGCACCTCCAAACCGAGCGCTCGTGAATGGTAGAATATCGCCAACGTTTCCCTGATTAAGTATGCGGACGTGGTTGATGAGGTCATCATATGGCCGGGCACTGTTCTGGTTTGGCCGTGCAATACTCCTGTGATTTTGCTGCAAAAACATTTTGCGTTGTAATTTCCAGACTTGCAGTTGCTGCTTTGCATACCGTCTACGGTCATTATCATATTCTTCCTGGGTGGTTGCTGTTGGCATTCCAGTCAGCTGCTGGCTAACACAATCATATTCACGTGCAAAGAGATGCTCGCTAGTACGAAGTTGTCTCTCCAGTGAATGTATAGACGTTTCTTCAATCATCGCATCGTCCCCTAGACTCGTTCTAGTTTTCAATTGTTTGAATGGAGACTTGTAATGCGGGATACCAACCATACCACGATCTTCAAAGTTGACGTTAGAGGTGCACTCCTGAACATAGTTATTAAAGTGGTCTCTTTGGGACGGAGCGCCTGTCATGCCTTTGATTACTGCTTGGCATGAAACAGAAGTGGAAGAGGATCCCTCTTCTTTTGATTGTTTCGTAGAACAGTCGATAGTGCGAACATCCGAGGAGGAATCGTTCGTTTCCATAGATGTAATTGAATGTGCTTGTTGGGATTTTCCATGCTGGCCTGAATATGCATGGTTATACTGGCCCGATGATCCACCTTCTGTGACTGGTGTTTCTTTGTAGCTATTAGAATATCCCTCAGCGTCGAAGTACAATCTCTCAAGCTCGGAAGAAATAGTTTGTGTTCCTGTCCCTGGATCGGCATACTTATCCTGTTGCCCTGACGGAGGCTTGGCATCCTCAATGTCCATAACTGGGTTCCTGTTGAAGAAATTGGAATTTTTCTGACTATGCCCACCTTCAATGTTTAACCCAGTGAGTGAGAGTAATCTAACGTAAAAACCAAATAGAAAATTTAAATTGGAGCAAGACACCTTGTACGTTTTGGCCAACATAATTGGGTGATAAAGGAGAATATGGGCGGGGTACTCGTATCTGTGATAAAAAGAGTATGCTTCGAACGGAAGTGAAAGATACTCGGGGTGCTCGCTAACGATTGTCCTGTCCATGGAAACCTTCCGGTTTACACAGAAGTCCACGATGTAATCGAAGTTTATTTCAAATTCCTTATCTTTCACCAGAAATTCTGCAACGTAGGTACCACATTGCTTGTAGCAAATTTGCATTAGTTCCATAACCAAATCTTTGAAAATTGTTAGAGTGGACTTGGTAGCTAATAAAGTTTTTATATCGAACTGGTCATATATGATAGAGACGACGTTGAGCGATATTCTTGGAATAATAGAACTCCATAATTTTAGGGCCATTTTGTTCGCAGAGTAAAATTTTCTGATCTTAAGCCACTGAGACACTCTTAGTAACCTTGCCAGGTCATTTGTAGTTGACTTTTCGTTACTTAATTCTTCTTTAACTGCTTTCTTGTTGACCACTAAACAGTGATCGTCAGAAATATTTTCGTTTTGATATGTAACGCCCAAATCAATCACGCAGTTGTCGTTTGTCACTAGTGCATAAGAACCGAGGGATAATTGCCTGCATTCAAAATCACAAAAAATGGATAAAACACATTTACAATTTCCCGAAAAGTATTGTAGAAGTATAGGTTCGAGTTCGCAACCAAAGTCTGCGCTAACAAGCACCACGGTCTCAGAAGAACTGTACTGGACAAGTTGTTCACTAATATTTTTCAATTGGTCCAAGGATATTGCAGATATCATCATAATATCAATATGGTACTTCAGTTCACCCTTTTCACTCAACATGGCTTCCTTTAAGTCACCCACATCTTGTACAAATACATTAGGAACATAGAAGCTGGCACCAAATTTAGTCGTCTTCCAGGAAACTAGACTGTCACTCGAAACATATTTGGAGGCCAATATTACAAAGGAATTGCTCAGACTGAGCCTCCAACCCAAAAACTGAACCGACGGAGTTTGCCCGACTACTCAAATTCGAATTCTTGTTAGTAAACCATTTCTTAAATAATATTATAATTATTTTCCTGAAGTGAGCGTATCTCCTCAGAAACCACATACCTATGAGGCAAGTCAGCTGGTGGGAACCGTTATTTGTCATGTTAACACTGCTTTACTTTATCAATATTTTAATTTCTTATTGGCTGAGTTTCTTTCACATTTCCAACAATTATTGTTATTTTTATATGTATTTTTATATGACTGAATAGAAGTGGCAACTTTGACACACAAAACAAACAGCAGAACGACAGAACACGTGACCTGTGATATCGAAACTATATAACCAAATTTCAAAAAAACAGATTATTTTCAAGCATCTATTACATATGTTACACACTATTACTCCAAGTCTATCTCATACATCAGCACTGTGTCTGTTGAAACACCCTGCCATCCTCTATTCCCACTTGTACTAATAAGGAAGCGGCAGCTGGGGTCAATATACATGTTGGAGATGGCACCACCGTGGTGGCCGGGTACAATCAGGAATGGCACATTAGCCTTTTCATCGGCTTGCGTGTCATAGAGTCTGATGTTATCCCTGGACCCAACGAGCAAATGACGCTGGTTTGGCATCGCTTTAACACAAGTAACAGGCCCGGATATGCTTGGCAGTCTGAGAACACTAGCTGTACTGCTTGGCATCTTGAGATCGTACATTTCTATGCACGCGTTTCTGCGACCTGCGTATACTTGGTCACCAGAGGCATCCCAGCAGGCAGAGAAACACCAAGGTGGGATTCCGTCACCCCTATCCATGTTAATAACAGGTGCACCGGGTGTACGCTTATCCCATATATTCAAAGAACCGTTTAATCCTGAAGTCATAAAGACCGAATCGTCATATACTGTGCGAAGTGTATCACTAGATATTTCATCACTTGGAGTATATTTCGGAGATGTCTTTTCCTGTAGGGTGTCATTCTCTAGGGTTGCGGCAGGAGGGGCATTGGACGCCTCCTCTTCCTCGTCTCCAAACAGCGAATCAACTTCATCATCATCTGCATCCATGTCAACATCTGCCTTCTCCTCCTCTTCCTTGGAACTACTAGCAGAGGTTGTATCGATAGAGGAGAACAGTGGCCTTGGTTCAAGTGAAGACAGCTCGGATGTGTTGCCCTTAAACTCATTCACTATCGTATCTGGCCTGGTCAAATCCCATTCGAGAATCCTCTTGTCCCAAGAACCACTGAGAAACCTGTCTTCTGTAGTATTTAGTCGCAATAAATTGACCACGCTGTTGTGTTCTTTGAAGTGGTGTATTATAGAGCCCTCGTCGAATCTGATACTTTGCATTGATATTCCACCGTTGTCTAACCCGCTGAGAAGGAACATACATTCGCTCTGTACTTCCAGCGAGTACACTGGGGATACCTTTGGTGCATATTCAGATCTTCCTGCCTTCTCGATGATCTTCATTTCTGAACGTCGCTGAGGAACTTCGTTCTCCCAGTATCCTGTCAGAATACCAGCGTTTATTACAGATTCGGTTAGTGAATGTCTCTGTTGTGAAGTCAGCGCCAGTTTCCCATCAATTGAATTGAGCATGTCGTATTTGCGGATGTAACCATCGCCACCACCAATAAAGAGGTACTTCAACCCCTTTGAAACTGCAAGAGCATTGATGGGAGTTGCAGTGGGGATTGCTACCGTTGGAAGAATATTGTAATTAGATGCAACCTTGGATGCCTGCAACAGGGAAAGGTAGTAACTGTGAATCTCGTCAGGGCTGTTAGGGGCTAGGTCCTCGGCATCGCCCGACCCATTCTCCTTCTCCTGCGTTTCTTCATTATCCTCGTCTGGAACAGCGCTCATCGAACTGTCGGCATCACCATCCTTATCGCCGTCAGCATCTTCATCGCCGTCACCGTCCGCATCTCCTTCACCGTCCCCATCAGCGTCTCCATCAGCGTCAGCGTCTCCCTGTGTCTCTCCATCCCCCTCGACATCATCTTCACCATCGCCCGTCTCGCCGGCCTCGCCTTCAAGCTCCTGCAGCTCGTCATCCTCCTCTTCCTCCTCTTCTTCCTCCTCAGCTGCCTCATTTTGGTTTAGAATGTCATCTACGTCGTCCATTGTTCGTTGTGGCTGTCTCTTTGTGCTCTTTGCTGCCTGGTGTTGCAGTAAGAGTTGTTGACATAAGAGTGATCAACGTTTGATATACGTGCCGTATGTGGTGATTTCAGGCAGATCGAATAATTACATAACTACAAATGGAAACGTGGAGGCAGAACGTAGAGAGAGAGTGACACACGAGTGGTGAGGTTTGTATAAGAGTTTCAATAATTGTTATCGTTTTTTTTTGTTATTGTCTGTGGGAATTTTGGGATACTATGTTTCGCCTATTTACTATTAGTGATGCAGATGGAACAAGCAAGAAATCGCGGGACGGTGTTTGCGTATCAGCACGGTGCCACTAATTGCAAATCAAATTAATTATCATATTGCTATTCGATTCCAATACTACACTATCATGACAGATTTATTACTGTGAAAGCGCATCAAACCACCGGCCATGTTTACCAGCCAACCGGGCCTACAATTATCACGTGGTCAAAATGCCGTCGCTCATAGCAATCCCATACACCATAAGTCAGACCCTGTTGAGAGACACGCACGCTGGTGTGTCAGGGATAAACCCGCCAATCTGCCATGGATAAACTTGTCAATCTGTCAGAGATACCCTCGCCCATCTGCCATGGATACTCTCGCCGGAATTTCAGAACACACCATACATGACTGCCTGCACCCTCGTATAACGAGCGGGTCGGATCAGCAGCAGGCACAAGAGATGGCCAGCTGCCCCGAGCAATTATTAACGCATGTGCCGAGCAATTACAAAGCAGTATGCAGCGGCCGGACGTCCCAGGTGCCTTGTGCAGCCCACCTGCATGACCTGCCACGTGATTGCGATATTTCCGCCCACGTGACTTCGAATTTCCACCAAACGTGCGGCCCCCTGCCCATACAAACGGCCACCCTTGTCCCAACCGAAACACCCGCCACGTTCTCTGGCACTCCGTGTACATCCGCAGACCTTGTTCCCACCGTCCTGGGGCATATACACCAGCAGCACGTGACTGTCACGTGACTGTAACCTGTACGAGCCGCTCGTTCCGCACTTGGAAACAACTCGTTTAGCAACGACGCGATTTTCGGCCGTCGTACAACGGCGCTCGTTTAGCGATGCGTATCGCCGGCGTATATAAGCAGCGTGCATCGGCGATGATTTCGATTGTTAACTGGTTTCCTGTGTTCTTCCATTGTCTGTTGTGGGTTTTCTTGGAGGTGTCACGCACTCACCAACACTTCCACTCTTTAATTCTACAACCTCCGATATCATGGATCTCGTGCTGGAAGTAACGGACCGTTATGTGTTCGATCACGTCTACGCTAAGCTGCTACCGGTCTCCCTTGCTGCCTCTGTGCCTGCAAAGTGGATCTCTGCTTTGGATCTAAATGATGGGTTCATTGCCAAGAATGCTACTTTGCTTGCCCAGACTCTGGACTACCGCAACAACATTTCGCCTCGTGTGAACGAGGCTCTGTACGGCCACACCCCGTTCCTGCTGGACATGACCGCGGAGGCATTTATGTCTGTGCTGCCTCGTTACAACATCCTGCGTGAGTTTATCTCTTTGACCCTGATCACGACTGTGTTCGGTTGGTTGCTGTACCTGTCTATGGCCACTGCGTCCTATTTCCTGGTCTTTGACAAGACTATTTTCAACCATCCTCGTTACCTGAAGAACCAGATGCTGCAGGAGATCCACCTGGCTGTCTCTGCTATTCCTCTGATGTCTGCTTTGAC